>CANTUQ010000377.1:0-49404 GCA_947683425.1 Excoecaria cochinchinensis | reverse complement strand
TAGCTATTCCAGATCAAGTTTCCCTGAATCATCGGACCCGGATCCGAAATTTCACCACTTTTTACGATTTTTCGATCTTGGTGCTTTTCCCTAGGGTACTGCCTAGGGAAATCCGTAAAATTCGTCAGATCCCGACGAAGCCAATTCTCGATGCATTGTGACCGGTAAGCTTCCAGTAGCTATTCCAATCAAGTTTCCCTGAATCATCGACCCGGATCCGAAATTTCACCACTTTTTACGATTTTTTCGATCTTGGTGCTTTTCCCTAGGGTACTGCCTAGGGAAATCCGTAAAAATTCGTCAGATCCCGACGAAGCCAATTCTGATGCATTGTGACCGGTAAGCTTCCAGTAGCTATTCCAATCAAGTTTCCCTGAATCATCGGACCCGATCCGAAATTTCACCACTTTTTACGATTTTTCGATCTTGGTGCTTTTCCCTAGGGTACTGCCTAGGGAAATCCGTAAAAATTCGTCAGATCCCGACGAAGCCAATTCTCGATGCATTGTGACCGTAAGCTTCCAGTAGCTATTCCAATCAAGTTTCCCTGAATCATCGGACCCGGATCCGAAATTTCACCACTTTTTACGATTTTTCGATCTTGGTGCTTTTCCCTAGGGTACTGCCTAGGGAAATCCGTAAAAATTCGTCAGATCCCGACGAAGCCAATTCTCGATGCATTGTGACCGGTAAGCTTCCAGTAGCTATTCCAATCAAGTTTCCCTGAATCATCGGACCCGGATCCGAAATTTCACCACTTTTTACGATTTTTCGATCTTGGTGCTTTTCCCTAGGGTACTGCCTAGGGAAATCCGTAAAAATTCGTCAGATCCCGACGAAGCCAATTCTCGATGCATTGTGACCGGTAAGCTTCCAGTAGCTATTCCAATCAAGTTTCCCTGAATCATCGGACCCGGATCCGAAATTTCACCACTTTTTACGATTTTTCGATCTTGGTGCTTTTCCCTAGGGTACTGCCTAGGGAAATCCGTAAAAATTCGTCAGATCCCGACGAAGCCAATTCTCGATGCATTGTGACCGGTAAGCTTCCAGTAGCTATTCCAATCAAGTTTCCCTGAATCATCGGACCCGGATCCGAAATTTCACCACTTTTTACGATTTTTCGATCTTGGTGCTTTTCCCTAGGGTACTGCCTAGGGAAATCCGTAAAAATTCGTCAGATCCCGACGAAGCCAATTCTCGATGCATTGTGACCGGTAAGCTTCCAGTAGCTATTCCAATCAAGTTTCCCTGAATCATCGGACCCGGATCCGAAATTTCACCACTTTTTACGATTTTTCGATCTTGGTGCTTTTCCCTAGGGTACTGCCTAGGGAAATCCGTAAAAATTCGTCAGATCCCGACGAAGCCAATTCTCGATGCATTGTGACCGGTAAGCTTCCAGTAGCTATTCCAATCAAGTTTCCCTGAATCATCGGACCCGGATCCGAAATTTCACCACTTTTTACGATTTTTCGATCTTGGTGCTTTTCCCTAGGGTACTGCCTAGGGAAATCCGTAAAAATTCGTCAGATCCCGACGAAGCCAATTCTCGATGCATTGTGACCGGTAAGCTTCCAGTAGCTATTCCAATCAAGTTTCCCTGAATCATCGGACCCGGATCCGAAATTTCACCACTTTTTACGATTTTTCGATCTTGGTGCTTTTCCCTAGGGTACTGCCTAGGGAAATCCGTAAAAATTCGTCAGATCCCGACGAAGCCAATTCTCGATGCATTGTGACCGGTAAGCTTCCAGTAGCTATTCCAATCAAGTTTCCCTGAATCATCGGACCCGGATCCGAAATTTCACCACTTTTTACGATTTTTTCGATCTTGGTGCTTTTCCCTAGGGTACTGCCTAGGGAAATCCGTAAAAATTCGTCAGATCCCGACGAAGCCAATTCTCGATGCATTGTGACCGGTAAGCTTCCAGTAGCTATTCCAATCAAGTTTCCCTGAATCATCGGACCCGGATCCGAAATTTCACCACTTTTTACGATTTTTCGATCTTGGTGCTTTTCCCTAGGGTACTGCCTAGGGAAATCCGTAAAAATTCGTCAGATCCCGACGAAGCCAATTCTCGATGCATTGTGACCGGTAAGCTTCCAGTAGCTATTCCAATCAAGTTTCCCTGAATCATCGGACCCGGATCCGAAATTTCACCACTTTTTACGATTTTTCGATCTTGGTGCTTTTCCCTAGGGTACTGCCTAGGGAAATCCGTAAAAATTCGTCAGATCCGACGAAGCCAATTCTCGATGCATTGTGACCGGTAAGCTTCCAGTAGCTATTCCAATCAAGTTTCCCTGAATCATCGGACCCGGATCCGAAATTTCACCACTTTTTACGATTTTTCGATCTTGGTGCTTTTCCCTAGGGTACTGCCTAGGGAAATCCGTAAAAATTCGTCAGATCCCGACGAAGCCAATTCTCGATGCATTGTGACCGGTAAGCTTCCAGTAGCTATTCCAATCAAGTTTCCCTGAATCATCGGACCCGGATCCGAAATTTCACCACTTTTTACGATTTTTCGATCTTGGTGCTTTTCCCTAGGGTACTGCCTAGGGAAATCCGTAAAAATTCGTCAGATCCCGACGAAGCCAATTCTCGATGCATTGTGACCGGTAAGCTTCCAGTAGCTATTCCAATCAAGTTTCCCTGAATCATCGGACCCGGATCCGAAATTTCACCACTTTTTACGATTTTTCGATCTTGGTGCTTTTCCCTAGGGTACTGCCTAGGGAAATCCGTAAAAATTCGTCAGATCCCGACGAAGCCAATTCTCGATGCATTGTGACCGGTAAGCTTCCAGTAGCTATTCCAATCAAGTTTCCCTGAATCATCGGACCCGGATCCGAAATTTCACCACTTTTTACGATTTTTCGATCTTGGTGCTTTTCCCTAGGGTACTGCCTAGGGAAATCCGTAAAAATTCGTCAGATCCCGACGAAGCCAATTCTCGATGCATTGTGACCGGTAAGCTTCCAGTAGCTATTCCAATCAAGTTTCCCTGAATCATCGGACCCGGATCCGAAATTTCACCACTTTTTACGATTTTTCGATCTTGGTGCTTTTCCCTAGGGTACTGCCTAGGGAAATCCGTAAAAATTCGTCAGATCCCGACGAAGCCAATTCTCGATGCATTGTGACCGGTAAGCTTCCAGTAGCTATTCCAATCAAGTTTCCCTGAATCATCGGACCCGGATCCGAAATTTCACCACTTTTTACGATTTTTCGATCTTGGTGCTTTTCCCTAGGGTACTGCCTAGGGAAATCCGTAAAAATTCGTCAGATCCCGACGAAGCCAATTCTCGATGCATTGTGACCGGTAAGCTTCCAGTAGCTATTCCAATCAAGTTTCCCTGAATCATCGGACCCGGATCCGAAATTTCACCACTTTTTACGATTTTTCGATCTTGGTGCTTTTCCCTAGGGTACTGCCTAGGGAAATCCGTAAAAATTCGTCAGATCCCGACGAAGCCAATTCTCGATGCATTGTGACCGGTAAGCTTCCAGTAGCTATTCCAATCAAGTTTCCCTGAATCATCGGACCCGGATCCGAAATTTCACCACTTTTTACGATTTTTCGATCTTGGTGCTTTTCCCTAGGGTACTGCCTAGGGAAATCCGTAAAAATTCGTCAGATCCCGACGAAGCCAATTCTCGATGCATTGTGACCGGTAAGCTTCCAGTAGCTATTCCAATCAAGTTTCCCTGAATCATCGGACCCGGATCCGAAATTTCACCACTTTTTACGATTTTTCGATCTTGGTGCTTTTCCCTAGGGTACTGCCTAGGGAAATCCGTAAAAATTCGTCAGATCCCGACGAAGCCAATTCTCGATGCATTGTGACCGGTAAGCTTCCAGTAGCTATTCCAATCAAGTTTCCCTGAATCATCGGACCCGGATCCGAAATTTCACCACTTTTTACGATTTTTCGATCTTGGTGCTTTTCCCTAGGGTACTGCCTAGGGAAATCCGTAAAATTCGTCAGATCCCGACGAAGCCAATTCTCGATGCATTGTGACCGGTAAGCTTCCAGTAGCTATTCCAATCAAGTTTCCCTGAATCATCGGACCCGGATCCGAAATTTCACCACTTTTTACGATTTTTCGATCTTGGTGCTTTTCCCTAGGGTACTGCCTAGGGAAATCCGTAAAAATTCGTCAGATCCCGACGAAGCCAATTCTCGATGCATTGTGACCGGTAAGCTTCCAGTAGCTATTCCAATCAAGTTTCCTGAATCATCGGACCCGGATCCGAAATTTCACCACTTTTTACGATTTTTCGATCTTGGTGCTTTTCCCTAGGGTACTGCCTAGGGAAATCCGTAAAAATTCGTCAGATCCCGACGAAGCCAATTCTCGATGCATTGTGACCGGTAAGCTTCCAGTAGCTATTCCAATCAAGTTTCCCTGAATCATCGGACCCGGATCCGAAATTTCACCACTTTTTACGATTTTTCGATCTTGGTGCTTTTCCCTAGGGTACTGCCTAGGGAAATCCGTAAAAATTCGTCAGATCCCGACGAAGCCAATTCTCGATGCATTGTGACCGGTAAGCTTCCAGTAGCTATTCCAATCAAGTTTCCCTGAATCATCGGACCCGGATCCGAAATTTCACCACTTTTTACGATTTTTCGATCTTGGTGCTTTTCCCTAGGGTACTGCCTAGGGAAATCCGTAAAAATTCGTCAGATCCCGACGAAGCCAATTCTCGATGCATTGTGACCGGTAAGCTTCCAGTAGCTATTCCAATCAAGTTTCCCTGAATCATCGGACCCGGATCCGAAATTTCACCACTTTTTACGATTTTTCGATCTTGGTGCTTTTCCCTAGGGTACTGCCTAGGGAAATCCGTAAAAATTCGTCAGATCCCGACGAAGCCAATTCTCGATGCATTGTGACCGGTAAGCTTCCAGTAGCTATTCCAATCAAGTTTCCCTGAATCATCGGACCCGGATCCGAAATTTCACCACTTTTTACGATTTTTCGATCTTGGTGCTTTTCCCTAGGGTACTGCCTAGGGAAATCCGTAAAAATTCGTCAGATCCCGACGAAGCCAATTCTCGATGCATTGTGACCGGTAAGCTTCCAGTAGCTATTCCAATCAAGTTTCCCTGAATCATCGGACCCGGATCCGAAATTTCACCACTTTTTACGATTTTTCGATCTTGGTGCTTTTCCCTAGGGTACTGCCTAGGGAAATCCGTAAAAATTCGTCAGATCCCGACGAAGCCAATTCTCGATGCATTGTGACCGGTAAGCTTCCAGTAGCTATTCCAATCAAGTTTCCCTGAATCATCGGACCCGGATCCGAAATTTCACCACTTTTTACGATTTTTTCGATCTTGGTGCTTTTCCCTAGGGTACTGCCTAGGGAAATCCGTAAAAATTCGTCAGATCCCGACGAAGCCAATTCTCGATGCATTGTGACCGGTAAGCTTCCAGTAGCTATTCCAATCAAGTTTCCCTGAATCATCGGACCCGGATCCGAAATTTCACCACTTTTTACGATTTTTCGATCTTGGTGCTTTTCCCTAGGGTACTGCCTAGGAAATCCGTAAAAATTCGTCAGATCCCGACGAAGCCAATTCTCGATGCATTGTGACCGGTAAGCTTCCAGTAGCTATTCCAATCAAGTTTCCCTGAATCATCGGACCCGGATCCGAAATTTCACCACTTTTTACGATTTTTCGATCTTGGTGCTTTTCCCTAGGGTACTGCCTAGGGAAATCCGTAAAAATTCGTCAGATCCCGACGAAGCCAATTCTCGATGCATTGTGACCGGTAAGCTTCCAGTAGCTATTCCAATCAAGTTTCCCTGAATCATCGGACCCGGATCCGAAATTTCACCACTTTTTACGATTTTTCGATCTTGGTGCTTTTCCCTAGGGTACTGCCTAGGGAAATCCGTAAAAATTCGTCAGATCCCGACGAAGCCAATTCTCGATGCATTGTGACCGGTAAGCTTCCAGTAGCTATTCCAATCAAGTTTCCCTGAATCATCGGACCCGGATCCGAAATTTCACCACTTTTTACGATTTTTCGATCTTGGTGCTTTTCCCTAGGGTACTGCCTAGGGAAATCCGTAAAAATTCGTCAGATCCCGACGAAGCCAATTCTCGATGCATTGTGACCGGTAAGCTTCCAGTAGCTATTCCAATCAAGTTTCCCTGAATCATCGGACCCGGATCCGAAATTTCACCACTTTTTACGATTTTTCGATCTTGGTGCTTTTCCCTAGGGTACTGCCTAGGGAAATCCGTAAAAATTCGTCAGATCCCGACGAAGCCAATTCTCGATGCATTGTGACCGGTAAGCTTCCAGTAGCTATTCCAATCAAGTTTCCCTGAATCATCGGACCCGGATCCGAAATTTCACCACTTTTTACGATTTTTCGATCTTGGTGCTTTTCCCTAGGGTACTGCCTAGGGAAATCCGTAAAAATTCGTCAGATCCCGACGAAGCCAATTCTCGATGCATTGTGACCGGTAAGCTTCCAGTAGCTATTCCAATCAAGTTTCCCTGAATCATCGGACCCGGATCCGAAATTTCACCACTTTTTACGATTTTTCGATCTTGGTGCTTTTCCCTAGGGTACTGCCTAGGGAAATCCGTAAAAATTCGTCAGATCCCGACGAAGCAATTCTCGATGCATTGTGACCGGTAAGCTTCCAGTAGCTATTCCAATCAAGTTTCCCTGAATCATCGGACCCGGATCCGAAATTTCACCACTTTTACGATTTTTCGATCTTGGTGCTTTTCCCTAGGGTACTGCCTAGGGAAATCCGTAAAAATTCGTCAGATCCCGACGAAGCCAATTCTCGATGCATTGTGACCGGTAAGCTTCCAGTAGCTATTCCAATCAAGTTTCCTGAATCATCGGACCCGGATCCGAAATTTCACCACTTTTTACGATTTTTCGATCTTGGTGCTTTTCCCTAGGGTACTGCCTAGGGAAATCCGTAAAAATTCGTCAGATCCCGACGAAGCCAATTCTCGATGCATTGTGACCGGTAAGCTTCCAGTAGCTATTCCAATCAAGTTTCCCTGAATCATCGGACCCGGATCCGAAATTTCACCACTTTTTACGATTTTTCGATCTTGGTGCTTTTCCCTAGGGTACTGCCTAGGGAAATCCGTAAAAATTCGTCAGATCCCGACGAAGCCAATTCTCGATGCATTGTGACCGGTAAGCTTCCAGTAGCTATTCCAATCAAGTTTCCCTGAATCATCGGACCCGGATCCGAAATTTCACCACTTTTTACGATTTTTCGATCTTGGTGCTTTTCCCTAGGGTACTGCCTAGGGAAATCCGTAAAAATTCGTCAGATCCCGACGAAGCCAATTCTCGATGCATTGTGACCGGTAAGCTTCCAGTAGCTATTCCAATCAAGTTTCCCTGAATCATCGGACCCGGATCCGAAATTTCACCACTTTTTACGATTTTTCGATCTTGGTGCTTTTCCCTAGGGTACTGCCTAGGGAAATCCGTAAAAATTCGTCAGATCCCGACGAAGCCAATTCTCGATGCATTGTGACCGGTAAGCTTCCAGTAGCTATTCCAATCAAGTTTCCCTGAATCATCGGACCCGGATCCGAAATTTCACCACTTTTTACGATTTTTCGATCTTGGTGCTTTTCCCTAGGGTACTGCCTAGGGAAATCCGTAAAAATTCGTCAGATCCCGACGAAGCCAATTCTCGATGCATTGTGACCGGTAAGCTTCCAGTAGCTATTCCAATCAAGTTTCCCTGAATCATCGGACCCGGATCCGAAATTTCACCACTTTTTACGATTTTTCGATCTTGGTGCTTTTCCCTAGGGTACTGCCTAGGGAAATCCGTAAAAATTCGTCAGATCCCGACGAAGCCAATTCTCGATGCATTGTGACCGGTAAGCTTCCAGTAGCTATTCCAATCAAGTTTCCCTGAATCATCGGACCCGGATCCGAAATTTCACCACTTTTTACGATTTTTCGATCTTGGTGCTTTTCCCTAGGGTACTGCCTAGGGAAATCCGTAAAAATTCGTCAGATCCCGACGAAGCCAATTCTCGATGCATTGTGACCGGTAAGCTTCCAGTAGCTATTCCAATCAAGTTTCCCTGAATCATCGGACCCGGATCCGAAATTTCACCACTTTTTACGATTTTTCGATCTTGGTGCTTTTCCCTAGGGTACTGCCTAGGGAAATCCGTAAAAATTCGTCAGATCCCGACGAAGCCAATTCTCGATGCATTGTGACCGGTAAGCTTCCAGTAGCTATTCCAATCAAGTTTCCCTGAATCATCGGACCCGGATCCGAAATTTCACCACTTTTTACGATTTTTCGATCTTGGTGCTTTTCCCTAGGGTACTGCCTAGGGAAATCCGTAAAAATTCGTCAGATCCCGACGAAGCCAATTCTCGATGCATTGTGACCGGTAAGCTTCCAGTAGCTATTCCAATCAAGTTTCCCTGAATCATCGGACCCGGATCCGAAATTTCACCACTTTTTACGATTTTTCGATCTTGGTGCTTTTCCCTAGGGTACTGCCTAGGGAAATCCGTAAAAATTCGTCAGATCCCGACGAAGCCAATTCTCGATGCATTGTGACCGGTAAGCTTCCAGTAGCTATTCCAATCAAGTTTCCCTGAATCATCGGACCCGGATCCGAAATTTCACCACTTTTTACGATTTTTCGATCTTGGTGCTTTTCCCTAGGGTACTGCCTAGGAAATCCGTAAAATTCGTCAGATCCCGACGAAGCCAATTCTCGATGCATTGTGACCGGTAAGCTTCCAGTAGCTATTCCAATCAAGTTTCCCTGAATCATCGGACCCGGATCCGAAATTTCACCACTTTTTACGATTTTTCGATCTTGGTGCTTTTCCCTAGGGTACTGCCTAGGGAAATCCGTAAAAATTCGTCAGATCCCGACGAAGCCAATTCTCGATGCATTGTGACCGGTAAGCTTCCAGTAGCTATTCCAATCAAGTTTCCCTGAATCATCGGACCCGGATCCGAAATTTCACACTTTTTACGATTTTTCGATCTTGTGCTTTTCCCTAGGGTACTGCCTAGGGAAATCCGTAAAAATTCGTCAGATCCCGACGAAGCCAATTCTCGATGCATTGTGACCGGTAAGCTTCCAGTAGCTATTCCAATCAAGTTTCCCTGAATCATCGGACCCGGATCCGAAATTTCACCACTTTTTACGATTTTTCGATCTTGGTGCTTTTCCCTAGGGTACTGCCTAGGGAAATCCGTAAAAATTCGTCAGATCCCGACGAAGCCAATTCTCGATGCATTGTGACCGGTAAGCTTCCAGTAGCTATTCCAATCAAGTTTCCCTGAATCATCGGACCCGGATCCGAAATTTCACCACTTTTTACGATTTTTCGATCTTGGTGCTTTTCCCTAGGGTACTGCCTAGGGAAATCCGTAAAAATTCGTCAGATCCCGACGAAGCCAATTCTCGATGCATTGTGACCGGTAAGCTTCCAGTAGCTATTCCAATCAAGTTTCCCTGAATCATCGGACCCGGATCCGAAATTTCACCACTTTTTACGATTTTTCGATCTTGGTGCTTTTCCCTAGGGTACTGCCTAGGGAAATCCGTAAAAATTCGTCAGATCCCGACGAAGCCAATTCTCGATGCATTGTGACCGGTAAGCTTCCAGTAGCTATTCCAATCAAGTTTCCCTGAATCATCGGACCCGGATCCGAAATTTCACCACTTTTTACGATTTTTCGATCTTGGTGCTTTTCCCTAGGGTACTGCCTAGGGAAATCCGTAAAAATTCGTCAGATCCCGACGAAGCCAATTCTCGATGCATTGTGACCGGTAAGCTTCCAGTAGCTATTCCAATCAAGTTTCCCTGAATCATCGGACCCGGATCCGAAATTTCACCACTTTTTACGATTTTTCGATCTTGGTGCTTTCCCTAGGGTACTGCCTAGGGAAATCCGTAAAAATTCGTCAGATCCCGACGAAGCCAATTCTCGATGCATTGTGACCGGTAAGCTTCCAGTAGCTATTCCAATCAAGTTTCCCTGAATCATCGGACCCGGATCCGAAATTTCACCACTTTTTACGATTTTTCGATCTTGGTGCTTTTCCCTAGGGTACTGCCTAGGGAAATCCGTAAAAATTCGTCAGATCCGACGAAGCCAATTCTCGATGCATTGTGACCGGTAAGCTTCCAGTAGCTATTCCAATCAAGTTTCCCTGAATCATCGGACCCGGATCCGAAATTTCACCACTTTTTACGATTTTTTCGATCTTGGTGCTTTTCCCTAGGGTACTGCCTAGGGAAATCCGTAAAAATTCGTCAGATCCCGACGAAGCCAATTCTCGATGCATTGTGACCGGTAAGCTTCCAGTAGCTATTCCAATCAAGTTTCCCTGAATCATCGGACCCGGATCCGAAATTTCACCACTTTTTACGATTTTTCGATCTTGGTGCTTTTCCCTAGGGTACTGCCTAGGGAAATCCGTAAAAATTCGTCAGATCCCGACGAAGCCAATTCTCGATGCATTGTGACCGGTAAGCTTCCAGTAGCTATTCCAATCAAGTTTCCCTGAATCATCGGACCCGGATCCGAAATTTCACCACTTTTTACGATTTTTCGATCTTGGTGCTTTTCCCTAGGGTACTGCCTAGGGAAATCCGTAAAAATTCGTCAGATCCCGACGAAGCCAATTCTCGATGCATTGTGACCGGTAAGCTTCCAGTAGCTATTCCAATCAAGTTTCCCTGAATCATCGGACCCGGATCCGAAATTTCACCACTTTTTACGATTTTTCGATCTTGGTGCTTTTCCCTAGGGTACTGCCTAGGGAAATCCGTAAAAATTCGTCAGATCCCGACGAAGCCAATTCTCGATGCATTGTGACCGGTAAGCTTCCAGTAGCTATTCCAATCAAGTTTCCCTGAATCATCGGACCCGGATCCGAAATTTCACCACTTTTTACGATTTTTCGATCTTGGTGCTTTTCCCTAGGGTACTGCCTAGGGAAATCCGTAAAAATTCGTCAGATCCCGACGAAGCCAATTCTCGATGCATTGTGACCGGTAAGCTTCCAGTAGCTATTCCAATCAAGTTTCCCTGAATCATCGGACCCGGATCCGAAATTTCACCACTTTTTACGATTTTTCGATCTTGGTGCTTTTCCCTAGGGTACTGCCTAGGGAAATCCGTAAAAATTCGTCAGATCCCGACGAAGCCAATTCTCGATGCATTGTGACCGGTAAGCTTCCAGTAGCTATTCCAATCAAGTTTCCTGAATCATCGGACCCGGATCCGAAATTTCACCACTTTTTACGATTTTTCGATCTTGGTGCTTTTCCCTAGGGTACTGCCTAGGGAAATCCGTAAAAAATTTGTCAGATCCCGACGAAGCCAATTCTCGATGCATTGTGACCGGTAAGCTTCCAGTAGCTATTCCAATCAAGTTTCCCTGAATCATCGGACCCGGATCCGAAATTTCACCACTTTTTACGATTTTTCGATCTTGGTGCTTTTCCCTAGGGTACTGCCTAGGGAAATCCGTAAAAATTCGTCAGATCCCGACGAAGCCAATTCTCGATGCATTGTGACCGGTAAGCTTCCAGTAGCTATTCCAATCAAGTTTCCCTGAATCATCGGACCCGGATCCGAAATTTCACCACTTTTTACGATTTTTCGATCTTGGTGCTTTTCCCTAGGGTACTGCCTAGGGAAATCCGTAAAAATTCGTCAGATCCCGACGAAGCCAATTCTCGATGCATTGTGACCGGTAAGCTTCCAGTAGCTATTCCAATCAAGTTTCCCTGAATCATCGGACCCGGATCCGAAATTTCACCACTTTTTACGATTTTTCGATCTTGGTGCTTTTCCCTAGGGTACTGCCTAGGGAAATCCGTAAAAATTCGTCAGATCCCGACGAAGCCAATTCTCGATGCATTGTGACCGGTAAGCTTCAAGTAGCTATTCCAATCAAGTTTCCCTGAATCATCGGACCCGGATCCGAAATTTCACCACTTTTTACGATTTTTCGATCTTGGTGCTTTTCCCTAGGGTACTGCCTAGGGAAATCCGTAAAAATTCGTCAGATCCCGACGAAGCCAATTCTCGATGCATTGTGACCGGTAAGCTTCCAGTAGCTATTCCAATCAAGTTTCCCTGAATCATCGGACCCGGATCCGAAATTTCACCACTTTTTACGATTTTTCGATCTTGGTGCTTTTCCCTAGGGTACTGCCTAGGGAAATCCGTAAAAATTCGTCAGATCCCGACGAAGCCAATTCTCGATGCATTGTGACCGGTAAGCTTCCAGTAGCTATTCCAATCAAGTTTCCCTGAATCATCGGACCCGGATCCGAAATTTCACCACTTTTTACGATTTTTCGATCTTGGTGCTTTTCCCTAGGGTACTGCCTAGGGAAATCCGTAAAAATTCGTCAGATCCCGACGAAGCCAATTCTCGATGCATTGTGACCGGTAAGCTTCCAGTAGCTATTCCAATCAAGTTTCCCTGAATCATCGGACCCGGATCCGAAATTTCACCACTTTTTACGATTTTTCGATCTTGGTGCTTTTCCCTAGGGTACTGCCTAGGGAAATCCGTAAAAATTCGTCAGATCCCGACGAAGCCAATTCTCGATGCATTGTGACCGGTAAGCTTCCAGTAGCTATTCCAATCAAGTTTCCCTGAATCATCGGACCCGGATCCGAAATTTCACCACTTTTTACGATTTTTCGATCTTGGTGCTTTTCCCTAGGGTACTGCCTAGGGAAATCCGTAAAAATTCGTCAGATCCCGACGAAGCCAATTCTCGATGCATTGTGACCGGTAAGCTTCAAGTAGCTATTCCAATCAAGTTTCCCTGAATCATCGGACCCGGATCCGAAATTTCACCACTTTTTACGATTTTTCGATCTTGGTGCTTTTCCCTAGGGTACTGCCTAGGGAAATCCGTAAAAATTCGTCAGATCCCGACGAAGCCAATTCTCGATGCATTGTGACCGGTAAGCTTCCAGTAGCTATTCCAATCAAGTTTCCCTGAATCATCGGACCCGGATCCGAAATTTCACCACTTTTTACGATTTTTCGATCTTGGTGCTTTTCCCTAGGGTACTGCCTAGGGAAATCCGTAAAAATTCGTCAGATCCCGACGAAGCCAATTCTCGATGCATTGTGACCGGTAAGCTTCCAGTAGCTATTCCAATCAAGTTTCCCTGAATCATCGGACCCGGATCCGAAATTTCACCACTTTTTACGATTTTTCGATCTTGGTGCTTTTCCCTAGGGTACTGCCTAGGGAAATCCGTAAAAATTCGTCAGATCCCGACGAAGCCAATTCTCGATGCATTGTGACCGGTAAGCTTCAAGTAGCTATTCCAATCAAGTTTCCCTGAATCATCGGACCCGGATCCGAAATTTTACCACTTTTTACGATTTTTCGATCTTGGTGCTTTTTCCTAGGGTACTGCCTAGGGAAATCCGTAAAAATTCGTGAGATCCCGACGAAGCCAATTCTCGATGCATTGTGACCGGTAATCTTCCAGTAGCTATTCCAATCAAGTTTCCCTGAATCATCGGACCCGGATCCGAAATTTCACCACTTTTTACGATTTTTCGATCTTGGTGCTTTTCCCTAGGGTACTGCCTAGGGAAATCCGTAAAAATTCGTCAGATCCCGACGAAGCCAATTCTCGATGCATTGTGACCGGTAAGCTTCCAGTAGCTATTCCAATCAAGTTTCCCTGAATCATCGGACCCGGATCCGAAATTTCACCACTTTTTACGATTTTTCGATCTTGGTGCTTTTCCCTAGGGTACTGCCTAGGGAAATCCGTAAAAATTCGTCAGATCCCGACGAAGCCAATTCTCGATGCATTGTGACCGGTAAGCTTCCAGTTGCTATTCCAATCAAGTTTCCCTGAATCATCGGACCCGGATCCGAAATTTCACCACTTTTTACGATTTTTCGATCTTGGTGCTTTTCCCTAAGCCTAGGGAAATCCGTAAAAATTCGTCATATCCCGACGAAGCCAATTCTCGATGCATTGTGACCGGTAAGCTTCCAGTAGCTATTCCAATCAAGTTTCCCTGAATCATCGGACCCGGATCCAAAATTTCACCTCTTTTTACGATTTTTCGATCTTGGTGCTTTTCCCTAGGGTACTGCCTAGGGAAATCCGTAAAAATTCGTCAGATCCCGACGAAGCCAATTCTCGATGCATTGTGACCGGTAAGCTTCCAGTAGCTATTCCAATCAAGTTTCCCTGAATCATCGGACCCGGATCCAAAATTTCACCACTTTTTACGATTTTTCGATCTTGGTGCTTTTCCCTAGGGTACTGCCTAGGAAAATCCGTAAAAATTCGTCAGATCCCGACGAAGCCAATTCTCGATGCATTGTGACCGGTAAGCTTCCAGTAGCTATTCCAATCAAGTTTTCCTGAATCATCGGACCCGGATCCAAAATTTCACCACTTTTTACGATTTTTCGATCTTGGTGCTTTTCCCTAGGGTACTGCCAAGGGAAATCCGTAAAAATTCGTCAGATCCCGACGAAGCCAATTCTCAATGCATTGTGACCGGTAAGCTTCCAGTAGCTATTACAATCAACTCTTCCCGAATTATTGGACTCGGATCTAAAATTTCAGCACTTTTTACGATTTTTCGATTCTGGTGATTTTCCATAGGGGTACCCCTAGGGAAATCCGTAAAAATTCGTCAGATCCCGACGAGGCCAATTCTCGATGCGTTGTGACCGGCAAGATTCCAATAGCTATGCCAATCAAGTTTTCCCGAATTATTGGACTCGGATCCAAAATTTCAGCACTTTTTACGATTTTTCGATTCTGGTGATTTTCCCTAGGGGTACCCCTAGGGAAATCCGTAAAAATTCGTCAGATCCCGACGAGGCCAATTCTCGATGCGTTGTGACCGGAAAGCTTCCAGTAGCTATTCCAATCAAGTTTTCCCGAATTATTGGACTCGGAATACAAAATTTCACCACTTTTTACGATTTTTCGATTCTGGTGATTTTCCCTAGGGGTACCCTTAGGAAAATCCGTAAAAATTCGTCAGATCCCGACGAGGCCAATTCTCGATGCGTTGTGACCGGCAACTTTCCAGTAGCTATTCCAATCAAGTTTTCCCGAATATTTGGACTCGGATCCAAAATTTCAGCACTTTTTACGATTTCTCGATTCTGGTGATTTTCCATAGGGGTACCCCTAGGGAAATCCGTAAAAATTCGTCAGATCCCGACGAGGTCAATTCTCGATGCGTTGTGACCGGCAAGCTTCCAGTAGCTATTCCAATCAAGTTTTCCCGAATTATTGTACTCGGATCCAAAATTTCAGCACTTTTTACGATTTTTCGATTCTGGTGATTTTCCCTAGGGGTACCCCTAGGGAAATCCGTAAAAATTCGTCAGATCCCGACGAGGCCAATTCTCGATCCGTTGTGACCGGCAAGCTTCCAGTAGCTATTCCAATCAAGTTTTCCCGAATTATTGGACTCGGATCCAAAATTTCTCCACTCTTTACGATTTTTCGATTCTGGTGATTTTCCCTAGGGGTACCCCTAGGGAAATCTGTAAAAATTCGTCAGATCCCGACGAGGCCAATTCTCGATGCGTTGTGACCGGCAAGCTTCCAGTAGCTATTCCAATCAAGTTTTCCCGAATTATTGGACTCGGATCCAAAATTTCACCACTTTTTACGATTTTTCGATTCTGGTGATTTTCCCTATAGGTACCCCTAGGGAAATCCGTAAAAATTCGTCAGATCCCGACGAGGCCAATTCTCGATGCGTTGTGACCGGCAAGCTTCCAGTAGCTATTCCAATCAAGTTTTCCCGAATTATTGCACTCGGATCCAAAATTTCACCACTTTTTACGATTTTTCGATTCTGGTGATTTTCCCTATAGGTACCCTTAAGGAAATCCGTAAAAATTCGTCAGATTCCGACAAGGTCAATTCTCGATGCGTTGTGACCGGCAAGCTTCAATTAGCTATTCAAATCAAGTTTTCTCGAATTATTGGACTTGGATCAAAAATTTCACCACTTTTTACGATTTTTCGATTCTGGTGATTTTCCTTAGGGGTACCCCTAGTGAAATCCGTAAAAATTCGTCAGATCCCGACGAGGCCAATTCTCGATGCGTTGTGACCGGCAAGCTTCCAGTAGCTATTCCAATCAAGTTTTCCCGAATTATTGGACTCAGATCAAAAATTTCACCACTTTTTACGATTTTTCGATTCTGGTGATTTTCCCTAGGGTTCCCCTAGGCAAATCCGTAAAAATTCGTCAGATCCCGACGAGGCCAATTCTCGATGCGTTGTGACCGGCAAGCTTCCAGTAGCTATTCCAATCAAGTTTTCCCGAATTATTGGACTCGGAATACAAAATTTCACCACTTTTTACGATTTTTCGATTCTGGTGATTTTTCCTAGGGGTACCCTTAGGGAAATCCGTAAAAATTCGTCAGATCCCGACGAGGCCAATTCTCGATGCGTTGTGACCGGCAAGCTTCCAGTAGCTATTCCAATCAAGTTTTCCCGAATTATTGGACTCAGATCCAAAATTTCACCACTTTTTACGATTTTTCGATTCTGGTGATTTTCCCTAGGGTTCCCCTAGGCAAATCCGTAAAAATTCGTCAGATCCCGACGAGGCCAATTCTCGATGCGTTGTGACCGGCAAGCTTCCAGTAGCTATTCCAATCAAGTTTTCCCGAATTATTGGACTCGGAATACAAAATTTCACCACTTTTTACGATTTTTCGATTCTGGTGATTTTTCCTAGGGGTACCCTTAGGGAAATCCGTAAAAATTTGTCAGATCCCGACGAGGCCAATTCTCGATGCGTTGTGACCGGCAAGCTTCCAGTAGCTATTCCAATCAAGTTTTCCCGAATTATTGGACTCGGATCAAAAATTTCACCACTTTTTACGATTTTTCAATTCTGGTGATTTTCCCTAGGGGTACCCCTAGGGAAATCCGTAAAAATTTGTCAGATCCCGACGAGGCCAATTCTCGATGCGTTGTGACCGGCAAGCTTCCAGTAGCTATTCCAATCAAGTTTTCCCGCATTATTGGACTCGGATCCAAAATTTCATCACTTTTTACGATTTTTCGATTCTGGTGATTTTCCATAGGGGTACCCCTAGGGAAATTCGTCAGATCCCGACGAGGTCAATTCTCGATGCGTTGTGACCGGCAAGCTTCCAGTAGCTATTCCAATCAAGTTTTCCCGAATTATTGGACTCGGATCCAAAATTTCACCACTTTTTACGATTTTTCGATTCTGGTGATTTTCCCTAGGGGTAGCCCTAGGGAAATCCGTAAAAATTCGTCAGATCCCGACTAGGCCAATTCTCGATGCGTTGTGACCGGCAAGCTTCCATTAGCTATTCCGAACAAGTTTTCCCGAATTATTGGAGTCGAATCAAAAATTTCACCACTTTTTACGATTTTTCGATTCTGGTGATTTTCCCTAGGCGTACCCCTAGGGAAATCCGTAAAAATTCGTCAGATCCCTACGAGGCCAATTCTCGATGCGTTGTGACCGGCAAGCTTCCAGTAGCTATTCCAATCAAGTTTTCCCGAATTATTGGACTCGGATCCAAAATTTCATCACTTTTTACGATTTTTCAATTCTGGTGATTTTCCATAGGGGTACCCCTAGGGAAATTCGTCAGATCCCGACGAGGTCAATTCTCGATGCGTTGTGACCGGCAAGCTTTCAGTAGCTATTCCAATCAAGTTTTCCCGAATTATTGGACTCGGAATACAAAATTTCACCACTTTTTACGATTTTTCGATTCTGGTGATTTTTCCTAGGGGTACCCTTAGGGAAATCCGTAAAAATTCGTCAGATCCCGACGAGGCCAATTCTCGATGCGTTGTGACCGGCAAGCTTCCTGTAGCTATTCCAATCAAGTTTTCCCGAATTATTGGACTCGGATCAAAAATTTCACCACTTTTTACGATTTTTCGATTCTGGTGATTTTCCCTAGGGGTACCCCTAGGGAAATCCGTAAAAATTCGTCAGATCCCGACTAGGCCAATTCTCGATGCGTGATGACCGGCAAGCTTCCAGTAGCTATTACAATCAAGTTTTCCCGAATTAGTGGACTCGTATCCTAAATTTCACCACTTTTTACGATTTTTCGATTCTGGTGATTTTCCCTAGGGGTACCCCTAGGGAAATTCGTCAGATCCCGACGAGGCCAATTCTCGATGCGTTGTGACCGGCAAGCTTCTAGTAGCTATTCCAAACAATTTTTCCCGAATTATTGGACTCGGATCAAAAATTTCACCACTTTTTACGATTTTTCGATTCTGATGATTTTCCCTACCCCTAGGGAAATCCGTAAAAATTCGTCAGATCCCGACTAGGCCAATTCTCGATGCGTTGTGACCGGCAAGCTTCCAGTAGCTATTCCAAACGAGTTTTCCCGAATTATTGGACTCGGAATACAAAATTTCACCACTTTTTACGATTTTTCGATTCTGGTGATTTTTCCTAGGGGTACCCTTAGGGAAATCCGTAAAAATTCGTCAGATCCCGACGAGGCCAATTCTCGATGCGTTGTGACCGGCAAGCTTCCTGTAGCTATTCCAATCAAGTTTTCCCGAATTATTGGACTCGGAATACAAAATTTCACCACTTTTTACGATTTTTCGATTCTGGTGATTTTTCCTAGGGGTACCCTTAGGGAAATCCGTAAAAATTCGTCAGATCCCGACGAGGCCAATTCTCGATGCGTTGTGACCGGCAAGCTTCCTGTAGCTATTCCAATCAAGTTTTCCCGAATTATTGGACTCGGATCAAAAATTTCACCACTTTTTACGATTTTTCGATTCTGGTGATTTTCCCTAGGGGTACCCCTAGGGAAATCCGTAAAAATTCGTCAGATCCCTACTAGGCCAATTCTCGATGCGTGATGACCGGCAAGCTTCCAGTAGTTATTACAATCAAGTTTTCCCGAATTAGTGGACTCGTATCCGAAATTTCACCTCTTTTTACGATTTTTCGATTCTGGTGATTTTCCCTAGGGGTACCCCTAGGGAAATTCGTCAGATCCCGACGAGGCCAATTCTCGATGCGTTGTGACCGGCAAGCTTCTAGTAGCTATTCCAAACAAGTTTTCCCGAATTATTGGAGTCGGATCAAAAATTTCACCACTTTTTACGATTTTTCAATTCTGGTGATTTTCCCTAGGGGTACCCCTAGGAAAATCCGTAAAAATTCGTCAGATCCAGACGAGGCCAATTCTCGATGCGTTGTGACCGGCAAGCTTCCAGTAGCTATTCCAAACAAGTTTTCCAGAATTATTGGAGTCGGATCAAAAATTTCACCACTTTTTACGATTTTTCGATTCTGGTGATTTTTCCTAGGGGTACCCCTAGGGAAATCCGTAAAAATTCGTCAGATCCCGACGAGGCCAATTCTCGATGCGTTGTGACCGGCAAGCTTCCAGTAGCTATTGCAATCAAGTTTTCCCGAATTATTGGACTCGGATCCAAAATTTCATCACTTTTTACGATTTTTCGATTCTGGTGATTTTCCATAGGGGTACCCCTAGGGAAATTCGTCAGATCCCGACGAGGTCAATTCTCGATGCGTTGTGACCGGCAAGCTTCCAGTAGCTATTCCAATCAAGTTTTCCCGAATTATTGGACTCGGAATACAAAATTTCACCACTTTTTACGATTTTTCGATTCTGGTGATTTTTCCTAGGGGTACCCTTAGGGAAATCCGTAAAAATTCGTCAGATCCCGACGAGGCCAATTCTCGATGCGGTTTGACCGGCAAGCTTCCTGTAGCTATTCCAATCAAGTTTTCCCGAATTATTGGACTCGGATCAAAATTTCACCACTTTTTACGATTTTTCGATTCTGGTGATTTTCCCTAGGGGTACCCCTAGGGAAATCCGTAAAAATTCGTCAGATCCCGACTAGGCCAATTCTCGATGCGTGATGACCGGCAAGCTTCCAGTAGTTATTACAATCATGTTTTCCCGAATTAGTGGACTCGTATCCAAAATTTCACCACTTTTTACGATTTTTCGATTCTGGTAATTTTCCCTAGGGGTACCCCTAGGGAAATTCGTCAGATCCCGACGAGGCCAATTCTCGATGCGTTGTGACCGGCAAGCTTCTAGTAGCTATTCCAAACAAGTTTTCCCGAATTATTGGAGTCGGATCAAAAATTTCACCACTTTTTACGCTTTTTCAATTCTGGTGATTTTCCCTAGGGGTACCCCTAGGAAAATCCGTAAAAATTCGTCAGATCCCGACGAGGCCAATTCTCGATGCGTTGTGACCGGCAAGCTTCCAGTAGCTATTCCAATAAAGTTTTCCCGAATTATTGGACTCGGATCCAAAATTTCATCACTTTTTACGATTTTTCGATTCTGGTGATTTTCCATAGGGGTACCCCAAGGGAAATTCGTCAGATCCCGACGAGGTCAATTCTCGATGCGTTGTGACCGGCAAGCTTCCAGTAGCTATTCCAATCAAGTTTTCCCGAATTATTGGACTCGGAATACAAAATTTCACCACTTTTTACGATTTTTCGATTCTGGTGATTTTTCCTAGGGGTACCCTTAGGGAAATCCGTAAAAATTCGTCAGATCCCGACGAGGCCAATTCTCGATGCGTTGTGACCGGCAAGCTTCCTGTAGCTATTCCAATCAAGTTTTCCCGAATTATTGGACTCGGATAAAAAATTTCACCACTTTTTACGATTTTTCGATTCTGGTGATTTTCCCTAGGGGTACCCCTAGGGAAATCCGTAAAAATTCGTCAGATCCCGACTAGGCCAATTCTCGATGCGTGATGACCGGCAAGCTTCCAGTAGCTATTACAATCAAGTTTTCCCGAATTAGTGGACTCGTATCCTAAATTTCACCACTTTTTACGATTTTTCGATTCTGGTGATTTTCCCTAGGGGTACCCCTAGGGAAATTCGTCAGATCCCGACGAGGCCAATTCTCGATGCGTTGTGACCGGCAAGCTTCTAGTAGCTATTCCAAACAAGTTTTCCCGAATTATTGGACTTGGATCAAAAATTTCACCACTTTTTACGATTTTTCTATTCTGATGATTTTCCCTACCCCTAGGGAAATCCGTAAAAATTCGTCAGATCCCGACTAGGCCAATTCTCGATGCGTTGTGACCGGCAAGCTTCCAGTAGCTATTCCAAACAAGTTTTCCCGAATTATTGGACTCGGATCAAAAATTTCACCACTTTTTACGATTTTTCGATTCTGGTGATTTTCCCTAGGGGTAACCCTAGGGAAATCCGTAAAAATTCGTCAGATCCCGACGAGACCAATTCTCGATGCGTTGTGACCGGTAAGCTTCCAGTAGCTATTCCAATCAAGTTTTCCCGAATTATTGGACTCGGATCAAAAATTTCACCACTTTTTACGATTTTTCGATTCTGGTGATTTTCCCTAGGGGTACCCCTAGGGAAATCCGTAAAAATTCGTCAGATCCCTACTAGGCCAATTCTCGATGCGTGATGACCGGCAAGCTTCCAGTAGTTATTACAATCAAGTTTTCCCGAATTAGTGGACTCGTATCCGAAATTTCACCTCTTTTTACGATTTTTCGATTCTGGTGATTTTCCCTAGGGGTACCCCTAGGGAAATTCGTCAGATCCCGACGAGGCCAATTCTCGATGCGTTGTGACCGGCAAGCTTCTAGTAGCTATTCCAAACAAGTTTTCCCGAATTATTGGAGTCGGATCAAAAATTTCACCACTTTTTACGATTTTTCAATTCTGGTGATTTTCCCTAGGGGTACCCCTAGGAAAATCCGTAAAAATTCGTCAGATCCAGACGAGGCCAATTCTCGATGCGTTGTGACCGGCAAGCTTCCAGTAGCTATTCCAAACAAGTTTTCCCGAATTATTGGAGTCGGATCAAAAATTTCATCACTTTTTACGATTTTTCGATTCTGGTGATTTTTCCTAGGGGTACCCCTAGGGAAATCCGTAAAAATTCGTCAGATCCCGACGAGGCCAATTCTCGATGCGTTGTGACCGGCAAGCTTCCAGTAGCTATTGCAATCAAGTTTTCCCGAATTATTGGACTCGGATCCAAAATTTCATCACTTTTTACGATTTTTCGATTCTGCTGATTTTCCATAGGGGTACCCCTAGGGAAATTCGTCAGATCCCGACGAGGTAAATTCTCGATGCGTTGTGACCGGCAAGCTTCCAGTAGCTATTCCAATCAAGTTTTCCCGAATTATTGGACTCGGAATACAAAATTTCACCACTTTTTACGATTTTTCGATTCTGGTGATTTTTCCTAGGGGTACCCTTAGGGAAATCCGTAAAAATTCGTCAGATCCCGACGAGGCCAATTCTCGATGCGTTGTGACCGGCAAGCTTCCTGTAGCTATTCCAATCAAGTTTTCCCGAATTATTGGACTCGGATCAAAAATTTCACCACTTTTTACGATTTTTTGATTCTGGTGATTTTCCCTAGGGGTACCCCTAGGGAAATCCGTAAAAATTCGTCAGATCCCGACTAAGCCAATTCTCGATGCGTGATGACCGGCAAGCTTCCGGTAGTTATTACAATCAAGTTTTCCCGAATTAGTGGACTCGTATCCGAAATTTCACCACATTTTACGATTTTTCGATTCTGGTGATTTTCCCTAGGGGTACCCCTAGGGAAATTCGTCAGATCCCGACGAGACCAATTCTCGATGCGTTGTGACCGGCAAGCTTCTAGTAGCTATTCCAAACAAGTTTTCCCGAATTATTGGAGTCGGATCAAAAATTTCACCACTTTTTACGATTTTTCAATTCTGGTGATTTTCCCTAGGGGTACTCCTAGGAAAATTCGTAAAAATTCGTCAGATCCCGACGAGGCCAATTCTCGATGCGTTGTGACCGGCAAGCTTCCAGTAGCTATTCCAATCAAGTTTTCCCGAATTATTAGACTCGGATCCAAAATTTCATCACTTTTTACGATTTTTCGATTCTGGTGATTTTCCATAGGGGTACCCCTAGGGAAATTCGTCAGATCCCGACGAGGTCAATTCTCGATGCGTTGTGACCGGCAAGCTTCCAGTAGCTATTCCAATCAAGTTTTCCCGAATTATTGGACTCGTAATACAAAATTTCACCACTTTTTACGATTTTTCGATTCTGGTGATTTTCCCTAGGGGTACCCCTAGGGAAATTCGTCAGATCCCGACGAGGCCAATTCTCGATGCGTTGTGACCGGCAAGCTTCTAGTAGCTATTCCAAACAAGTTTTCCCGAATTATTGGAGTCGGATCAAAAATTTCACCACTTTTTACGATTTTTCAATTCTGGTGATTTTCCCTAGGGGTACCCCTAGGAAAATCCGTAAAAATTCGTTAGATCCAGACGAGGCCAATTCTCGATGCGTTGTGACCGGCAAGCTTCCAGTAGCTATTCCAAACAAGTTTTCCCGAATTATTGGAGTCGGATCAAAAATTTCACCACTTTTTACGATTTTTCGATTCTGGTGATTTTTCCTAGGGGTACCCCTAGGGAAATCCGTAAAAATTCGTCAGATCCCGACGAGGCCAATTCTCGATGCGTTGTGACCGGCAAGCTTCCAGTAGATATTCCAATCAAGTTTTCCCGAATTATTGGACTCGGATCCAAAATTTCATCACTTTTTACGATTTTTCGATTCTGGTGATTTTCCATAGGGGTACCCCTAGGGAAATTCGTCAGATCCCGACGAGGTCAATTCTCGATGCGTTGTGACCGGCAAGCTTCCAGTAGCTATTCCAATCAAGTTTTCCCGAATTATTGGACTCGGAATACAAAATTTCACCACTTTTAACGATTTTTCGATTCTGGTGATTTTTCCTAGGGGTACCCTTAGGGAAATCCGTAAAAATTCGTCAGATCCCGACGAGGCCAATTCTCGATGCGTTGTGACCGGCAAGCTTCCTGTAGCTATTCCAATCAAGTTTTCCCGAATTATTAGACTCGGATCAAAAACTTCACCACTTTTTACGATTTTTCGATTCTGGTGATTTTCCCTAGGGGTACCCCTAGGGAAATCCGTAAAAATTCGTCAGATCCCGACTAGGCCAATTCTCGATGCGTGATGACCGGCAAGCTTCCAGTAGTTATTACAATCAAGTTTTCCCGAATTAGTGGACTCGTATCCGAAATTTCACCTCTTTTTACGATTTTTCGATTCTGGTGATTTTCCCTAGGGGTACCCCTAGGGAAATTCGTCAAATCCCGACGAGGCCAATTCTCGATGCGTTGTGACCGGCAAGCTTCTAGTAGCTATTCCAAACAAGTTTTCCCGAATTATTGGAGTCGGATCAAAAATTTCACCACTTTTTACGATTTTTCAATTCTGGTGATTTTCCCTAGGGGTACCCCTAGGAAAATCCGTAAAAATTCGTCAGATCCAGACGAGGCCAATTCTCGATGCGTTGTGACCGGCAAGCTTCCAGTAGCTATTCCAAACAAGTTTTCCCGAATTATTGGAGTCGGATCAAAAATTTCACCACTTTTTACGATTTTTCGATTCTGGTGATTTTTCCTAGGGGTACCCCTATGGAAATCCGTAAAAATTCGTCAGATCCCGACGAGGCCAATTCTCGATGCGTTGTGACCGGCAAGCTTCCAGTAGCTATTCCAATCAAGTTTTCCCGAATTATTGGACTCGGATCAAAAATTTCATCACTTTTTACGATTTTTCGATTCTGGTGATTTTCCATAGGGGTACCCCTAGGGAAATTCGTCAGATCCCGACGAGGTCAATTCTCGATGCGTTGTGACCGGCAAGCTTCCAGTAGCTATTCCAATCAAGTTTTCCCGAATTATTGGACTCGTAATACAAAATTTCACCACTTTTTACGATTTTTCGATTCTGGTGATTTTTCCTAGGGGTACCCTTAGGGAAATCCGTAAAAATTCGTCAGATCCCGACGAGGCCAATTCTCGATGCGTTGTGACCGGCAAGCTTCCTGTAGCTATTCCAATCAAGTTTTCCCGAATTATTGGACTCGGATCAAAAATTTCACCACTTTTTACGATTTTTCGATTCTGGTGATTTTCCCTAGGGGTACCCCTAGGGAAATCCGTAAAAATTCGTCAGATCCCGACTAAGCCAATTCTCGATGCGTGATGACCGGCAAGCTTCCGGTAGTTATTACAATCAAGTTTTCCCGAATTAGTGGACTCGTATCCGAAATTTCACCACTTTTTACGATTTTTCGATTCTGGTGATTTTCCCTAGGGGTACCCCTAGGGAAATTCGTCAGATCCCGACGAGACCAATTCTCGATGCGTTGTGACCGGCAAGCTTCTAGTAGCTATTCCAAACAAGTTTTCCCGAATTATTGGAGTCGGATCAAAAATTTCACCACTTTTTACGATTTTTCAATTCTGGTGATTTTCCCTAGGGGTACTCCTAGGAAAATTCGAAAAAATTCGTCAGATCCCGACGAGGCCAATTCTCGATGCGTTGTGACCGGCAAGCTTCCAGTAGCTATTCCAATCAAGTTTTCCCGAATTATTAGACTCGGATCCAAAATTTCATCACTTTTTACGATTTTTCGATTCTGGTGATTTTCCATAGGGGTACCCCTAGGGAAATTCGTCAGATCCCGACGAGGTCAATTCTCGATGCGTTGTGACCGGCAAGCTTCCAGTAGCTATTCCAATCAAGTTTTCCCGAATTATTGGACTCGGAATACAAAATTTCACCACTTTTTACGATTTTTCGATTCTGGTGATTTTTCCTAGGGGTACCCTTAGGGAAATCCGTAAAAATTCGTCAGATCCCGACGAGGCCAATTCTCGATGCGGTTTGACCGGCAAGCTTCCTGTAGCTATTCCAATCAAGTTTTCTCGAATTATTGGACTCGGATCAAAAATTTCACCACTTTTTACGATTTTTCGATTCTGGTGATTTTCCCTAGGGGTACCCCTAGGGAAATCCGTAAAAATTCGTCAGATCCCGACTAGGCCAATTCTCGATGCGTGATGACCGGCAAGCTTCCAGTAGTTATTACAATCAAGTTTTCCCGAATTAGTGGACTCGTATCCGAAATTTCACCACTTTTTACGATTTTTCGATTCTGGTGATTTTCCCTAGGGGTACCCCTAGGGAAATTCGTCAGATCCCGACGAGGCCAATTCTCGATGCGTTGTGACCGGCAAGCTTCTAGTAGCTATTCCGAACAAGTTTTCCCGAATTATTGGAGTCGGATCAAAAATTTCACCACTTTTTACGATTTTTCAATTCTGGTGATTTTCCCTAGGGGTACCCCTAGGAAAATCCGTAAAAATTCGTCAGATCCCGACGAGGCCAATTCTCGATGCGTTGTGACCGGCAAGCTTCCAGTAGCTATTCCAAACAAGTTTTCCCGAATTATTGGAGTCGGATCAAAAATTTCACCACTTTTTACGATTTTTCGATTCTGGTGATTTTTCCTAGGGGTACCCCTAGGGAAATCCGTAAAAATTCGTCAGATCCCGACGAGGCCAATTCTCGATGCGTTGTGACCGGCAAGCTTCCAGTAGCTATTCCAATCAAGTTTTCCCGAATTATTGGACTCGGATCAAAAATTTCATCACTTTTTACGATTTTTCGATTCTGGTGATTTTCCATAGGGGTACCCCTAGGGAAATTCGTCAGATCCCGACGAGGTCAATTCTCGATGCGTTGTGACCGGCAAGCTTCCAGTAGCTATTCCAATCAAGTTTTCCCGAATTATTGGACTCGTAATACAAAATTTCACCACTTTTTACGATTTTTCGATTCTGGTGATTTTTCCTAGGGGTACCCTTAGGGAAATCCGTAAAAATTCGTCAGATCCCGACGAGGCCAATTCTCGATGCGTTGTGACCGGCAAGCTTCCAGTAGCTATTCCAATCAAGTTTTCCCGAATTATTGGACTCGGATCCAAAATTTCATCACTTTTTACGATTTTTCGATTCTGGTGATTTTCCATAGGGGTACCCCTAGGGAAATTCGTCAGATCCCGACGAGGCCAATTCTCGATGCGTTGTGACCGGCAAGCTTCCAGTAGCTATTCCAATCAAGTTTTCCCGAATTATTGGACTCGGATCAAAAATTTCATCACTTTTTACGATTTTTCGATTCTGGTGATTTTCCATAGGGGTACCCCTAGGGAAATTCGTCAGATCCCGACGAGGTCAATTCTCGATGCGTTGTGACCGGCAAGCTTCTAGTAGCTATTCCAAACAAGTTTTCCCGAATTATTGGAGTCGGATCAAAAATTTCACCACTTTTTACGATTTTTCAATTCTGGTGATTTTCCCTAGGGGTACCCCTAGGAAAATCCGTAAAAATTCGTCAGATCCCGACGAGGCCAATTCTCGATGCGTTGTGACCGGCAAGCTTCCAGTAGCTATTCCAAACAAGTTTTCCCGAATTATTGGAGTCGGATCAAAAATTTCACCACTTTTTACGATTTTTCGATTCTGGTGATTTTTCCTAGGGGTACCTCTAGGGAAATCCGTAAAAATTCGTCAGATCCCGACGAGGCCAATTCTCGATGCGTTGTGACCGGCAAGCTTCCAGTAGCTATTCCAATCAAGTTTTCCCGAATTATTGGACTCGGATGAAAAATTTCATCACTTTTTACGATTTTTCGATTCTGGTGATTTTCCATAGGGGTACCCCTAGGGAAATTCGTCAGATCCTGACGAGGTCAATTCTCGATGCGTTGTGACCTGCAAGCTTCCAGTAGCTATTCCAATCAAGTTTTCCCGAATTATTGGACTCGTAATACAAAATTTCACCACTTTTTACGATTTTTCGATTCTGGTGATTTTTCCTAGGGGTACCCTTAGGGAAATCCGTAAAAATTCGTCAGATCCCGACGAGGCCAATTCTCGATGCGTTGTGACCGGCAAGCTTCCTGTAGCTATTCCAATCAAGTTTTCCCGAATTATTGGACTCGGATCAAAAATTTCACCACTTTTTACGATTTTTCGATTCTGGTGATTTTCCCTAGGGGTACCCCTAGGGAAATCCGTAAAAATTCGTCAGATCCCGACTAAGCCAATTCTCGATGCGTGATGACCGGCAAGCTTCCGGTAGTTATTACAATCAAGTTTTCCCGAATTAGTGGACTCGTATCCGAAATTTCACCACTTTTTACGATTTTTCGATTCTGGTGATTTTCCCTAGGGGTACCCCTAGGGAAATTCGTCAGATCCCGACGAGACCAATTCTCGATGCGTTGTGACCGGCAAGCTTCTAGTAGCTATTCCAAACAAGTTTTCCCGAATTATTGGAGTCGGATCAAAAATTTCACCACTTTTTACGATTTTTCAATTCTGGTGATTTTCCCTAGGGGTACTCCTAGGAAAATTCGTAAAAATTCGTCAGATCCCGACGAGGCCAATTCTCGATGCGTTGTGACCGGCAAGCTTCCAGTAGCTATTCCAATCAAGTTTTCCCGAATTATTAGACTCGGATCCAAAATTTCATCACTTTTTACGATTTTTCGATTCTGGTGATTTTCCATAGGGGTACCCCTAGGGAAATTCGTCAGATCCCGACGAGGTCAATTCTCGATGCGTTGTGACCGGCAAGCTTCCAGTAGCTATTCCAATCAAGTTTTCCCGAATTATTGGACTCGGAATACAAAATTTCACCACTTTTTACGATTTTTCGATTCTGGTGATTTTTCCTAGGGGTACCCTTAGGGAAATCCGTAAAAATTCGTCAGATCCCGACGAGGCCAATTCTCGATGCGGTTTGACCGGCAAGCTTCCTGTAGCTATTCCAATCAAGTTTTCTCGAATTATTGGACTCGGATCAAAAATTTCACCACTTTTTACGATTTTTCGATTCTGGTGATTTTCCCTAGGGGTACCCCTAGGGAAATCCGTAAAAATTCGTCAGATCCCGACTAGGCCAATTCTCGATGCGTGATGACCGGCAAGCTTCCAGTAGTTATTACAATCAAGTTTTCCCGAATTAGTGGACTCGTATCCGAAATTTCACCACTTTTTACGATTTTTCGATTCTGGTGATTTTCCCTAGGGGTACCCCTAGGGAAATTCGTCAGATCCCGACGAGGCCAATTCTCGATGCGTTGTGACCGGCAAGCTTCTAGTAGCTATTCCGAACAAGTTTTCCCGAATTATTGGAGTCGGATCAAAAATTTCACCACTTTTTACGATTTTTCAATTCTGGTGATTTTCCCTAGGGGTACCCCTAGGAAAATCCGTAAAAATTCGTCAGATCCCGACGAGGCCAATTCTCGATGCGTTGTGACCGGCAAGCTTCCAGTAGCTATTCCAAACAAGTTTTCCCGAATTATTGGAGTCGGATCAAAAATTTCACCACTTTTTACGATTTTTCGATTCTGGTGATTTTTCCTAGGGGTACCCCTAGGGAAATCCGTAAAAATTCGTCAGATCCCGACGAGGCCAATTCTCGATGCGTTGTGACCGGCAAGCTTCCAGTAGCTATTCCAATCAAGTTTTCCCGAATTATTGGACTCGGATCAAAAATTTCATCACTTTTTACGATTTTTCGATTCTGGTGATTTTCCATAGGGGTACCCCTAGGGAAATTCGTCAGATCCCGACGAGGTCAATTCTCGATGCGTTGTGACCGGCAAGCTTCCAGTAGCTATTCCAATCAAGTTTTCCCGAATTATTGGACTCGTAATACAAAATTTCACCACTTTTTACGATTTTTCGATTCTGGTGATTTTTCCTAGGGGTACCCTTAGGGAAATCCGTAAAAATTCGTCAGATCCCGACGAGGCCAATTCTCGATGCGTTGTGACCGGCAAGCTTCCAGTAGCTATTCCAATCAAGTTTTCCCGAATTATTGGACTCGGATCCAAAATTTCATCACTTTTTACGATTTTTCGATTCTGGTGATTTTCCATAGGGGTACCCCTAGGGAAATTCGTCAGATCCCGACGAGGCCAATTCTCGATGCGTTGTGACCGGCAAGCTTCCAGTAGCTATTCCAATCAAGTTTTCCCGAATTATTGGACTCGGATCAAAAATTTCATCACTTTTTACGATTTTTCGATTCTGGTGATTTTCCATAGGGGTACCCCTAGGGAAATTCGTCAGATCCCGACGAGGTCAATTCTCGATGCGTTGTGACCGGCAAGCTTCTAGTAGCTATTCCAAACAAGTTTTCCCGAATTATTGGAGTCGGATCAAAAATTTCACCACTTTTTACGATTTTTCAATTCTGGTGATTTTCCCTAGGGGTACCCCTAGGAAAATCCGTAAAAATTCGTCAGATCCCGACGAGGCCAATTCTCGATGCGTTGTGACCGGCAAGCTTCCAGTAGCTATTCCAAACAAGTTTTCCCGAATTATTGGAGTCGGATCAAAAATTTCACCACTTTTTACGATTTTTCGATTCTGGTGATTTTTCCTAGGGGTACCTCTAGGGAAATCCGTAAAAATTCGTCAGATCCCGACGAGGCCAATTCTCGATGCGTTGTGACCGGCAAGCTTCCAGTAGCTATTCCAATCAAGTTTTCCCGAATTATTGGACTCGGATGAAAAATTTCATCACTTTTTACGATTTTTCGATTCTGGTGATTTTCCATAGGGGTACCCCTAGGGAAATTCGTCAGATCCTGACGAGGTCAATTCTCGATGCGTTGTGACCTGCAAGCTTCCAGTAGCTATTCCAATCAAGTTTTCCCGAATTATTGGACTCGTAATACAAAATTTCACCACTTTTTACGATTTTTCGATTCTGGTGATTTTTCCTAGGGGTACCCTTAGGGAAATCCGTAAAAATTCGTCAGATACCGACGAGGCCAATTCTCGATGCGTTGTGACCGGCAAGCTTCCTGTAGCTATTCCAATCAAGTTTTCCCGAATTATTGGACTCGGATAAAAAATTTCACCACTTTTTACGATTTTTCGATTCTGGTGATTTTCCCTAGGGGTACCCCTAGGGAAATCCGTAAAAATTCGTCAGATCCCGACTAGGCCAATTCTCGATGCGTGATGACCGGCAAGCTTCCAGTAGTTATTACAATCAAGTTTTCCCGAATTAGTGGACTCGTATCCGAAATTTCACCACTTTTTACGATTTTTCGATTCTGGTGATTTTCCCTAGGGGTACCCCTAGGGAAATTCGTCAGATCCCGACGAGACCAATTCTCGATGCGTTGTGACCGGCAAGCTTCTAGTAGCTATTCCAAACAAGTTTTCCCGAATTATTGGAGTCGGATCAAAAATTTCACCACTTTTTACGATTTTTCAATTCTGGTGATTTTCCCTAGGGGTACTCCTAGGAAAATCCGTAAAAATTCGTCAGATCCCAACGAGGCCAATTCTCGATGCGTTGTGACCGGCAAGCTTCCAGTAGCTATTCCAATCAAGTTTTCCCGAATTATTGGACTCGGATCAAAAATTTCATCACTTTTTACGATTTTTCGATTCTGGTGATTTTCCATAGGGGTACCCCTAGGGAAATTCGTCAGATCCCGACGAGGTCAATTCTCGATGCGTTGTGACCGGCAAGCTTCTAGTAGCTATTCCAATCAAGTTTTCCCGAATTATTGGACTCGGAATACAAAATTTCACCACTTTTTACGATTTTTCGATTCTGGTGATTTTTCCTAGGGGTACCCTTAGGGAAATCCGTAAAAATTCGTCAGATCCCGACGAGGCCAATTCTCGATGCGGTTTGACCGGCAAGCTTCCTGTAGCTATTCCAATCAAGTTTTCCCAAATTATTGGACTCGGATCAAAAATTTCACCACTTTTTACGATTTTTCGATTCTGGTGATTTTCCCTAGGGGTACCCCTAGGGAAATCCGTAAAAATTCGTCAGATCCCGACTAGGCCAATTCTCGATGCGTGATGACCGGCAAGCTTCCAGTAGTTATTACAATCATGTTTTCCCGAATTAGTGGACTCGTATCCAAAATTTCACCACTTTTTACGATTTTTCGATTCTGGTGATTTTCCCTAGGGGTAACCCTAGGGAAATTCGTCAGATCCCGACGAGGCCAATTCTCGATGCGTTGTGACCGGCAAGCTTCTAGTAGCTATTCCAAACAAGTTTTCCCGAATTATTGGAGTCGGATCAAAAATTTCACCACTTTTTACGCTTTTTCAATTCTGGTGATTTTCCCTTGGGGTACCCCTAGGAAAATCCGTAAAAATTCGTCAGATCCCGACGAGGCCAATTCTCGATGCGTTGTGACCGGCAAGCTTCCAGTAGCTATTCCAATCAAGTTTTCCCGAATTATTGGACTCGGATCAAAAATTTCATCACTTTTTACGATTTTTCGATTCTGGTGATTTTCCATAGGGGTACCCCTAGGGAAATTCGTCAGATCCCGACGAGGTCAATTCTCGATGCGTTGTGACCGGCAAGCTTCCAGTAGCTATTCCAATCAAGTTTTCCCGAATTATTGGACTCGGAATACAAAATTTCACCACTTTTTACGATTTTTCGATTCTGGTGATTTTTCCTAGGGGTACCCTTAGGGAAATCCGTAAAAATTCGTCAGATCCCGACGAGGCTAATTCTCGATGCGTTGTGACCGGAAAGCTTCCTGTAGCTATTCCAATCAAGTTTTCCCGAATTATTGGACTCGGATCAAAAATTTCACCACTTTTTACGATTTTTCGATTCTGGTGATTTTCCCTAGGGGTACCCCTAGGAAAATCCGTAAAAATTCGTCAGATCCCGACTAGGCCAATTCTCGATGCGTGATGACCGGCAAGCTTCCAGTAGTTATTACAATCAAGTTTTCCCGAATTAGTGGACTCGTATCCGAAATTTCACCACTTTTTACGATTTTTCGATTCTGGTGATTTTCCCTAGGGGTACCCCTAGGGAAATTCGTCAGATCCCGACGAGGCCAATTCTCGATGCGTTGTGACCGGCAAGCTTCTAGTAGCTATTCCAAACAATTTTTCCCGAATTATTGGAGTCGGATCAAAAATTTCACCACTTTTTACGATTTTTCAATTCTGGTGATTTTCCCTAGGGGTACGTACCCCTAGGAAAATCCGTAAAAATTCGTCAGATCCCGACGAGGCCAATTCTCGATGCGTTGTGACCGGCAAGCTTCCAGTAGCTATTCCAATCAAGTTTTCCCGAATTATTGGACTCGTATCCGAAATTTCACCAGTTTTTATGATTTTTCGATTCTGGTGATTTTCCTTAGGGGTACCCCTAGGGAAATCCGTAAAAATTCGTCAGATCCCGACGAGGCCAATTCTCGATGCGTTGTGACCGGCAAGCTTCCAGTAGCTATTCCAATCAAGTTTTCCCGAATTATTGGACTCGGATCCAAAATTTCATCACTTTTTACGATTTTTCGATTCTGGTGATTTTCCATAGGGGTACCCCTAGGGAAATTCGTCAGATCCCGACGAGGTCAATTTTCGATGCGTTGTGACCGGCAAGCTTCCAGTAGCTATTCCAATCAAGTTTTCCCGAATTATTGGACTCGGATCAAAAATTTCACCACTTTTTACGATTTTTCGATTCTGGTGATTTTCCCTAGGGGTACCCCTAGGAAAATCCGTAAAACTTCGTCAGATCCCGACGAGGCCAATTCTTGATGCGTTGTGACCGGCAAGCTTCCATTAGCTATTCCAATCAAGTTTTCCCGAATTATTGGACTTGGATGAAAAATTTCACCACTTTTTACGATTTTTCGATTCTGGTGATTTTCCTTAGGGGTACCCCTAGGGAAATTCGTAAAAATTCGTCAGATCCCGACGAGGCAAATTCTCGATGCGTTGTGACCGGCAAGCTTCCAGTAGCTATTCCAATCAAGTTTTCCCGAATTATTGGACTCGGATCCAAAATTTCTCCACTTCTTACGATTTTTAGATTCTGGTGATTTTCCTTAGGGTTCCCCTAGGAAAATCAGTAAAAATTCGTCAGATCCCGACGAGGCCAATTCTCGATGCGTTGTGACCGGCAAGCTTCCAGTAGCTATTACAATCAAGTTTTCCCGAATTATTGGAGTCGGATCAAAAATTTCACCACTTTTTACGATTTTTCGATTCTGGTGATTTTCCCTAGGGGTACCCCTAGGGAAATCCGTAAAAATTCGTCAGATCCCGACGAGGCCAATTCTCGATGCGTTGTGACCGGCAAGCTTCCAGTAGCTATTCCAATCAAGTTTTCCCGAATTATTGGACTCGGATCCAAAATTTCATCACTTTTTACGATTTTTCGATTCTGGTGATTTTCCATAGGGGTACCCCAAGGGAAATTCGTCAGATCCCGACGAGGTCAATTCTCGATGCGTTGTGACCGGCAAGCTTCCAGTAGCTATTCCAATTAAGTTTTCCCGAATTATTGGACTCGGATCCAAAATTTCATCACTTTTTACGATTTTTCGATTCTGGTGATTTTCCATAGGGGTACCCCTAGGGAAATTCGTCAGATCCCGACGAGGTCAATTCTCGATGCGTTGTGACCAGCAAGCTTCCAGTAGCTATTCCAATCAAGTTTTCCCGAATTATTGGACTCGGATCAAAAATTTCACCACTTTTTACGATATTTCGATTCTGGTGATTTTCCCTAGGGGTACCCCTAGGGAAATCCGTAAAAATTCGTCAGATCCCGACGAGGCCAATTCTTGATGCGTTGTGACCGGCAAGCTTCCATTAGCTATTCCAATCAAGTTTTCCCGAATTATTGGACTCGGATCCAAAATTTCTCCACTTCTTACGATTTTTAGATTCTGGTGATTTTCCTTAGGGTTCCCCTAGGGAAATCAGTAAAAATTCGTCAGATCCCGACGAGGCCAATTCTCGATGCGTTGTGACCGGCAAGCTTCCAGTAGCTATTACAATCAAGTTTTCCCGAATTATTGGAGTCGGATCAAAAATTTCACCACTTTTTACGATTTTTCGATTATGGTGATTTTCCATAGGGGTACCCCCTAGGGAAATTCGTCAGATCCCGACGAGGTCAATTCTCGATGCGTTGTGACCGGCAAGCTTCTAGTAGCTATTCCAATCAAGTTTTCCCGAATTATTGGACTCGGATCTAAAATTTCACCACTTTTTACGATTTTTCAATTCTGGTGATTTTCCTTAGGGGTACCCCTAGGAAAATCCGTAAAAATTCGTCAGATCCCGACGAGGCAAATTCTCGATGCGTTGTGACCGGCAAGCTTCCAGTAGCTATTCCAATCAAGGTTTCCCGAATTATTGGACACGGATCCAAAATTTCTCCACTTCTTACGATTTTTAGATTCTGGTGATTTTCCTTAGGGTTCCCCTAGGGAAATCCGTAAAAATTCGTCAGATCCCGACGAGGCCAATTCTCGATGCGTTGTGACCGGCAAGCTTCCATTAGCTATTCCAATCAAGTTTTCCCGAATTATTGGACTCGAATCCAAAATTTCACCACTTTTTACAATTTTTCGATTCTGGTTATTTTCCCTAGGAGTACCCCTAGGGAAATCCGTAAAAATTCGTCAGATCCCGACGAGGCCAATTCTCGATGCGTTGTGACCGGCAAGCTTCCAGTAGCTATTACAATCAAGTTTTCCCGAATTATTGGACTCGGATCCGAAATTTCACCACTTTTTACGATTTTTCGATTCTGGTGATTTTCCCTAGGGGTATCCCTAGGGAAATTCGTCAGATCCCGATGAGGCCAATTCTCGATGCGTTGTGACCGGAAACTTCCAGTAGCTATACCAATTAAGTTTTCCCGAATTATTGGACTCGGATAAAAAATTTCACCACTTTTTACGATTTTTCGATTCTGGTGATTTTCCCTAGGGGTACCCCTAGGGAAATTCGTCAGATCCCGACGAGGCCAATTCTCGATGCGTTGTGACCGGCAAGCTTCCAGTAGCTATGCCAATCAAGTTTTCCCGAATTATTGGACTCGGATCCAAAAATTCAGCACTTTTTACGATTTTTCGATTCTGGTGATTTTTCCTAGGGGTACCCCTAGGGAAATCCGTAAAAATTCGTCAGATCCCGACGAGGCCAATTCTCGATGCGTTGTGACCGGCAAGCTTCCAGTAGCTATTCCAATCAAGTTTTCCCGAATTATTGGACTCGGATCCAAAATTTCTCCACTTTTTACGATTTTTAGATTCTGGTGATTTTCCTTAGGGTTCCCCTAGGGAAATCCGTAAAAATTCGTCAGATCCCGACGAGTCCAATTCTCGATGCGTTGTGACCGGCAAGCTTCCAGTAGCTATTCCAATCAAGTTTTCCCGAATTATTGGACTCGAATCCAAAATTTCACCACTTTTTACGATTTTTCGATTCTGGTGATTTTCCCTAGGGGTATCCCAAGGGAAATTCGTCAGATCCCGACGAGTCCAATTCTCGATGCGTTGTGACCGGCAAGCTTCCAGTAGCTATACCAATCAAGTTTTCCCGAATTATTGGACTTGGATCAAAAATTTCACCACTTTTTACGATTTTTCGATTCTGGTGATTTTCCCTAGGGGTACCCCTAGGGAAATTCGTCAGATCCCGACGAGGCCAATTCTCGATGCGTTGTGACCGGCAAGCTTCCAGTAGCTATGCCAATCAAGTTTTCCCGAATTATTGGACTTGGATCCAAAAATTCAGCACTTTTTACGATTTTTCGATTCTGGTGATTTTCCCTAGGGGTACCCCTAGGGAAATCCGTAAAAATTCGTCAGATCCCGACGAGGCCAATTCTCGATTCGTTGTGACCGGCAAGCTTCCAGTAGCTATTCCAATCAAGTTTTCCCGAATTATTGGACTCGGAATACAAAATTTCACCACATTTTACGATTTTTCGATTCTGGTGATTTTTCCTAGGGTACCCTTAGGGAAATCCGTAAAAATTCGTCAGATCCCGACGAGGCCAATTCTCGATGCGTTGTGACCGGCAAGCTTCCAATAGTTATTCCAATCAAGTTTTCCCGAATTATTGGACTCGAATCCAAAATTTCACCACTTTTTACGATTTTTCGATTCTGGTGATTTTCCCTAGGGGTATCCCAAGGGAAATTCGTCAGATCCCGACGAGTCCAATTCTCGATGCGTTGTGACCGGCAAGCTTCCAGTAGCTATACCAATCAAGTTTTCCCGAATTATTGGACTCGGATCAAAAATTTCATCACTTTTTACGATTTTTCGATTCTGGTGATTTTTCCTAGGGGTACCCCTAGGGAAATTCGTCAGATCCCGACGAGGCCAATTCTCGATGCGTTGTGACCGACAAGCTTCCAGTAGCTATTACAACCAAGTTTTCCCGAATTATTGGACTCGGATCCGAAATTTCACCTCTTTTTACGATTTTTCGATTCTGGTGATTTTCCCTAGGGGTATCCCAAGGGAAATTCGTCAGATCCCGACGAGTCCAATTCTCGATGCGTTGTGACCGGCAAGCTTCCAGTAGCTATACCAATCAAGTTTTCCCGAATTATTGGACTCGGATCAAAAATTTCACCACTTTTTACGATTTTTCGATTCTGGTGATTTTCCCTAGGGGTACCCCTAGGGAAATTCGTCAGATCCCGACGAGGCCAATTCTCGATGCGTTGTGACCGGCAAGCTTCCAGTAGCTATGCCAATCAAGTTTTCCCGAATTATTGGACTTGGATCCAAAAATTCAGTACTTTTTACGATTTTTCGATTCTGGTGATTTTCCCTAGGGGTACCCCTAGGGAAATCCGTAAAAATTCGTCAGATCCCGACGAGGCCAATTCTCGATGCGTTGTGACCGGCAAGCTTCCATTAGCTATTCCAATCAAGTTTTCCCGAATTATTGGACTCGGATCAAAAATTTCACCAGTTTTTACGATTTTTCGATTCTGGTGATTTTTCCTAGGGGTACCCTTAGGGAAATCCGTAAAAATTCGTCAGATCCCGACGAGGCCAATTCTCGATGCGTTGTGACCTGCAAGCTTCCAGTAGCTATTACAATCAAGTTTTCCCGAATTATTGGACTCGGATCAAAAATTTCACCACTTTTTACGATTTTTCGATTCTGGTGATTTTCCCTAGGGGTACCCCTAGGAAATTCATCAGATCCCGACGAGGCCAATTCTCGATGCGTTGTGACCGGCAAGCTTCCAGTAGCTATGCCAATCAAGTTTTCCCGAATTATTGGACTCGGATAAAAAAATTCAGCACTTTTTACGATTTTTTGATTCTGGTGATTTTCCCTAGGGGTACCCCTAGGGAAATCCGTAAAAATTCGTCAGATCCCGACGAGGCCAATTCTCGATGCGTTGTGACCGGCAAGCTTCCAGTAGCTATTCCAATCAGGTTTTCCTGAATTGTTGGACTCGGAATACAAAATTTCACCACATTTTACGATTTTTCGATTCTTGTGATTTTTCCTAGGGGTACCCTTAGAGAAATCTGTAAAAATTCGTCAGATCCCGACGAGGCCAATTCTCGATGCGTTGTGACCGGCAAGCTTCCAGTAGCTATTCCAATCAAGTTTTCCCGAATTATTGGACTCGGATCAAAAATTTCACCACTTTTTATGATTTTTCGATTCTGGTGATTTTTCCTAGGGGTACCCCTAGGGAAATCCGTAAAAATTCGTCAGATCCCGATTAGGCCAATTCTCGATGCGTTGTGACCGGCAAGCTTCCATTAGCTATTCCAATCAAGTTTTCCCAAATTATTGGACTTGGATCAAAAATTTCACCACTTTTTACGATTTTTCGATTCTGGTGATTTTCCTTAGGGGTACCCCTAGGGAAATCCGTAAAAAATCGTCAGATCCCGACGAGGCAAATTCTCGATGCGTTGTGACCGGCAAGCTTCCAGTAGCTATTCCAATCAAGTTTTCCCGAATTATTGGACTCGGATCCAAAATTTCTCCACTTTTTACGATTTTTAGATTCTGGTGATTTTCCTTAGGGTTCCCCTAGGGAAATCCGTAAAAATTCGTCAGATCCCGATGAGGCCAATTCTCGATACGTTGTGACCGGCAAGCTTCCAGTAGCTATTCCAATCGAGTTTTCCCGAATTATTGGACTCGAATCCAAAATTTCACCACTTTTTACGATTTTTCGATTCTGGTGATTTTTCCTAGGGGTACCCCTAGGGAAATCCGTAAAAATTCGTCAGATCCCGACGAGGCCAATTCTCGATGCGTTGTGACCGACAAGCTTCCAGTAGCTATTACAATCAAGTTTTCCCGAATTATTGGACTCGGATCCAAAAATTCAGCACTTTTTACGATTTTTCGATTCTGGTGATTTTCACTAGGGGTACCCCTAGGAAAATTCGTCAGATCCCGACGAGGCCAATTCTCGATGCATTGTGACCGGCAAGCTTCCAGTAGCTATTCCAATCAAGTTTTCCCGAATTATTGGACTCGGATCCAAAATTTCAGCACTTTTTACGATTTTTCGATTCTGGTGATTTTCCCTAGGGGTACCCCTAGGGAAATCCGTAAAAATTCGTCAGATCCAAACAACGCCAATTCTCGATGCGTTGTGACCGGCAAGCTTCCAGTAGCTATTCCAATCAAGTTTTCCCGAATTATTGGACTCGGAATACAAAATTTCACCACTTTTTACGATTTTTCGATTCTGGTGATTTTCCCTAGGGGTACCCCTAGGGAAATCCGTAAAAATTTGTCAGATCCCAACTAGGCCAATTCTCGATGCGTTGTGACCGGCAAGCTTCCATTAGCTATTTCAATCAAGTTTTCCCGAATTATTGGACTCGGATCAAAAATTTCACCACTTTTTACGATTTTTCGATTTTTGTGATTTTTCCTAGGGGTACCCTTAGGGAAATCCGTAAAAATTCGTCAGATCCCGACGAGGCCAATTCTTGATGCGTTGTGACCGGCAAGCTTCCAGTAGCTATTACAATCAAGTTTTCCCGAATTATTGGACTCGGATCCGAAATTTCACCACTTTTTACGATTTTTCGATTCTGGTGATTTTCCCTAGGGGTATCCCTAGGGAAATTCGTCAGATCCCGACGAGGCCAATTCTAGATGCGTTGTGACCGGCAAGCTTCCAGTAGCTATACCAATCAAGTTTTCCCGAATTATTGGACTCAGATCAAAAATTTCACCACTTTTTACGATTTTTCGATTCTGGTGATTTTCCCTAGGGGTACCCCTAGGGAAATTCGTCAGATCCCGACGAGGCCAATTCTCGATACGTTGTGACCGGCAAGCTTCCAGTAGCTATGCCAATCAAGTTTTCCCGAATTATTGGACTCGGATCCAAAAATTCAGCACTTTTTACGATTTGTCGATTCTGGTGATTTTCCCTAGGGGTACCCCTAGGGAAATCCGTAAAAATTCGTCAGATCCCGACGAGACCAATTCTCGATTCGTTGTGACCGGCAAGCTTCCAGTAGCTATTCCAATCAAGTTTTCCCGAATTATTGGACTCGGATCAAAAATTTCACCACTTTTTACGATTTTTCGATTCTGGTGATTTTCCCCAGGGGTGTACCCCTAGGAAAATCAGTAAAAATTCGTCAGATCCCGACGACGCAAATTCTCGATGCGTTGTGACCGGCAAGCTTCCATTAGCTATTCCAATCAAGTTTTCCCGAATTATTGGACTCGGAATACAAAATTTCACACTTTTTACGATTTTTCGATTCTGGTGATTTTTCCTAGGGGTACCCTTAGGGAAATCCATAAAAATTCGTCAGATCCCGACGATGCCAATTCTCGATGCGTTGTGACCGGCAAGCTTCCAGTAGCTATTCCAATCAAGTTTTCCCGAATTATTGGACTCGGATCCAAAATTTCACCACTTTTTACGATTTTTCAATTCTGGTGATTTTCCCTAGGGGTACCCCTAGGGAAATCCGTAAAAATTCGTCAGATCACGATGAGGCCAATTCTCGATGCGTTGTGACCGGTAAGCTTCCATTAGCTATTCAAATCAAGTTTTCCCGAATTATTGGACTTGGATCAAAAATTTCACCACTTTTTACGATTTTTCGATTCTGGTGATTTTCCTTAGGGGTACCCCTAGGGAAATCCGTAAAAATTCGTCAGATCCGGACGAGGCCAATTCTCGATGCGTTGTGACCGGCAAGCTTCCATTAGCTATTCCAATCAAGTTTTCCCGAATTATTGGACTCGGATCCAAAATTTCACCACTTTTTACGATTTTTCGATTCTGGTGATTTTCCCTAGGGGTACCCCTAGGGAAATCCGTAAAAATTCGTCAGATCCCGACGAGGCCAATTCTCGATGCGTTGTGACCGGCAAGCTTCCAGTAGCTATTCCAATCAAGTTTTCCTTAATTATTGGACTCGGATCAAAAATTTCATCACTTCTTACGATTTTTTGATTCTGGTGATTTTCCATAGGGTTACCCCTAGGGAAATTCGTCAGATCCCGACGAGGCCAATTCTCGATGCGTTGTGACCGGCAAGCTTCCAGTAGCTATTCCAATCAAGTTTTCCCGAATTATTGGACTCGGATCCAAAATTTCAGCACTTTTTACGATTTTTCGATTCTGGTGATTTTCCCTAGGGGTACCCCTAGGGAAATCCGTAATAATTCGTCAGATCCCGACGATGCCAATTCTCGATGCGTTGTGACCGGCAAGCTTCCAGTAGCTATTCCAATCATGTTTTCCCAAATTATTGGACTCGGATCCAAAATTTCTCCACTTTTTACGATTTTTAGATTTTGGTTATTTTCCCTAGGGGTACCCCTAGGGAAATCCGTAAAAATTCGTCAGATCCAGACGAGGCCAATTCTCGATGCGTTGTGACCGGCAAGCTTCCAGTAGCTATTACAATCAAGTTTTCCCGAATTATTGGACTCGGATCCAAAATTTTACCACTTTTTACGATTTTTCGATTCTGGTGATTTTCCCTAGGGGTATCCCTAGGGAAATTCGTCAGATCCCGACGAGGCCAATTCTCGATGCGTTGTGACCGGCAAGCTTCCAGTAGCTATTCCAATCAAGTTTTCCCGAATTATTGGACTCGGATCCAAAATTTCATCACTTTTTACGATTTTTCGATTCTGGTGATTTTCCATAGGGTTACCCCTAGGGAAATTCGTCAGATCCCGACGAGGCCAATTCTCGATGCGTTGTGACCGGCAAGCTTCCAGTAGCTATTCCAATCAAGTTTTCCCGAATTATTGGACTCGGATCCAAAATTTCAGCACTTTTTACGATTTTTCGATTCTGGTGATTTTCCCTAGGGGTACCCCTAGGGAAATCCGTAAAAATTCGTCAGATCCCGACGACGCCAATTCTCGATGCGTTGTGACCGGCAAGCTTCCAGTAGCTATTCCAATCATGTTTTCCCAAATTATTGGACTCGGATCCAAAATTTCTCCACTTTTTACGATTTTTAGATTCTGGTTATTTTCCCTAGGGGTACCCCTAGGGAAATCCGTAAAAATTCGTCAGATCCCGACGAGGCTAATTCTCGATGCGTTGTGACCGGCAAGCTTCCAGTAGCTATTACAATCAAGTTTTCCCGAATTATTGGACTCGGATCCAAAATTTTACCACTTTTTACGATTTTTCGATTCTGGTGATTTTCCCTAGGGGTATCCCTAGGGAAATTCGTCAGATCCCGACGAGGCCAATTCTCGATGCGTTGTGACCGGCAAGCTTCCAGTAGCTATTCCAATCAAGTTTTCCCGAATTATTGGACTCGGATCCAAAATTTCATCACTTTTTACGATTTTTCGATTCTGGTGATTTTCCATAGGGTTACCCCTAGGGAAATTCGTCAGATCCCGACGAGGCCAATTCTCGATGCGTTGTGACCGGCAAGCTTCCAGTAGCTATTCCAATCAAGTTTTCCCGAATTATTGGACTCGGATCCAAAATTTCAGCACTTTTTACGATTTTTCGATTCTGGTGATTTTCCCTAGGGGTACCCCTAGGGAAATCCGTAAAAATTCGTCAGATCCCGACGACGCCAATTCTCGATGCGTTGTGACCGGCAAGCTTCCAGTAGCTATTCCAATCATGTTTTCCCAAATTATTGGACTCGGATCCAAAATTTCTCCACTTTTTACGATTTTTAGATTCTGGTTATTTTCCCTAGGGGTACCCCTAGGGAAATCCGTAAAAATTCGTCAGATCCCGACGAGGCCAATTCTCGATGCGTTGTGACCGGCAAGCTTCCAGTAGCTATTACAATCAAGTTTTCCCGAATTATTGGACTCGGATCCAAAATTTTACCACTTTTTACGATTTTTCGATTCTGGTGATTTTCCCTAGGGGTATCCCTAGGGAAATTCGTCAGATCCCGACGAGGCCAATTCTCGATGCGTTGTGACCGGCAAGCTTCCAGTAGCTATTCCAATCAAGTTTTCCCGAATTATTGGACTCGGATCCAAAATTTCATCACTTTTTACGATTTTTCGATTCTGGTGATTTTCCATAGGGTTACCCCTAGGGAAATTCGTCAGATCCCGACGAGGCCAATTCTCGATGCGTTGTGACCGGCAAGCTTCCAGTAGCTATTCCAATCAAGTTTTCCCGAATTATTGGACTCGGATCCAAAATTTCACCACTTTTTACGATTTTTCAATTCTGGTGATTTTCCCTAGGGGTACCCCTAGGGAAATCCGTAAAAATTCGTCAGATCACGACGAGGCCAATTCTCGATACGTTGTGACCGGAAAGCTTCCATTAGCTATTCAAATCAAGTTTTCCCGAATTATTGGATTTGGATCAAAAATTTCACCACTTTTTACGATTTTTCGATTCTGGTGATTTTCCTTAGGGGTACCCCTAGGGAAATCCGTAAAAATTCGTCAGATCCCGACGAGGCCAATTCTCGATGCGTTGTGACCGGCAAGCTTCCAGTAGCTATTCCAATCAAGTTTTCCCGAATTATTGGACTCGGATCCAAAATTTCACCACTTTTTACGATTTTTCGATTCTGGTGATTTTCCCTAGGGTTCCCCTAGGGTAATCCGTAAAAATTCGTCAGATCCCGATGAGGCCAATTCTCGATGCGTTGTGACCGGCAAGCTTCCAGTAGCTATTCCAATCAAGTTTTCCCGAATTATTGGACTCGGATCCAAAATTTCACCACTTTTTACGATTTTTCGATTCTGGTGATTTTCCCTAGGGGTACCCCTATTGAAATCCGTAAAAATTCGTCAGATCCCGACGAGGCCAATTCTCGATGCGTTGTGACCGGCAAGCTTCCAGTAGCTATTCCAATCAAGTTTTCCCGAATTATTGGACTCGGATCTAAAATTTCACCACTTTTTACGATTTTTCAATTCTGGTGATTTTCCTTAGGGGTACCCCTAGGGAAATCCGTAAAAATTCGTCAGATCACGACGAGGCCAATTCTCGATGCGTTGTGACCGGCAAGCTTCCATTAGCTATTCAAATCAAGTTTTCCCGAATTATTGGATTTGGATCAAAAATTTCACCACTTTTTACGATTTTTCGATTCTGGTGATTTTCCTTAGGGGTACCCCCTAGGGAAATCCGTAAAAATTTGTCAGATCCCGACGAGGCCAATTCTCGATGCGTTGTGACCGGCAAGCTTCCAGTAGCTATTCCAATCAAGTTTTCCCGAATTATTGGACTCGGATCCAAAATTTCACCACTTTTTACGATTTTTCGATTCTGGTGATTTTCCCTAGGGGTACCCCTATTGAAATCCGTAAAAATTCGTCAGATCCCGACGAGGCCAATTCTCGATGCGTTGTGACCGGCAAGCTTCCAGTAGCTATTCCAATCAAGTTTTCCCGAATTATTGGACTCGGATCCAAAATTTCACCACTTTTTACGATTTTTCAATTCTGGTGATTTTCCCTAGGGGTACCCCTAGGGAAATCCGTAAAAATTCGTCAGATCACGACGAGGCCAATTCTCGATGCGTTGTGACCGGCAAGCTTCCATTAGCTATTGAAATCAAGTTTTCCCGAATTATTGGATTTGGATCAAAAATTTCACCACTTTTTACGATTTTTCGATTCTGGTGATTTTCCTTAGGGGTACCCCTAGGGAAATCCGTAAAAATTCGTCAGATCCCGACGAGGCCAATTCTCGATGCGTTGTGACCGGCAAGCTTCCAGTAGCTATTCCAATCAAGTTTTCCCGAATTATTGGACTCGGATCCAAAATTTCACCACTTTTTACGATTTTTCGATTCTGGTGATTTTCCCTAGGGTTCCCCTAGGGAAATCCGTAAAAATTCGTCAGATCCCGATGAGGCCAATTCTCGATGCGTTGTGACCGGCAAGCTTCCAGTAGCTATTCCAATCAAGTTTTCTCGAATTATTGGACTCGGATCCAAAATTTCACCACTTTTTACGATTTTTCGATTCTGGTGATTTTCCCTAGGGGTACCCCTAGGGAAATCCGTAAAAATTCGTCAGATCCCGACGAGGCCAATTCTCGATGCGTTGTGACCGGCAAGCTTCCAGTAGCTATTCCAATCAATTTTTCCCGAATTATTGGACTCGGATCCAAAATTTCACCACTTTTTACGATTTTTCGATTCTGGTGATTTTCCCTAGGGGTACCCCCAGGGAAATCCGTAAAAATTTGTCAGATCCCGACGAGGCCAATTCTCGATGCATTGTGACCGGCAAGCTTGCAGTAGCTATTACAATCAAGTTTTCCCAAATTATTGGACTCGGATCCAAAATTTCACCACTTTTTACGATTGTTCGATTCTGGTGATTTTCCCTAGGGGTACCCCTAGGGAAATCCGTAAAAATTTGTCAGATCCCGACGAGGCCAATTCTCGATGCGTTGTGACCGGCAAGCTTCCAGTAGCTATTCCAATCAAGTTTTCCCGAATTATTGGACTCGGATCCAAAATTTCACCACTTTTTACGATTTTTCGATTCTGGTGATTTTCCCTAGGGGTACCCTAGGGAAATCCGTAAAAATTCGTCAGATCCCGACGAGACCAATTCTCGATGCGTTGTGACCGGCAAGCTTCCAGTAGTTATTCCAAACAAGTTTTCCCGAATTATTGGAGTCGGATCAAAAATTTCACCACTTTTTACGATTTTTCGATTCTGGTGATTTTCCCTAGGGGTACCCCTAGGGAAATCCGTAAAAATTCGTCAGATCCCGACGAGGCCAATTCTCGATGCGTTGTGACCGGCAAGCTTCCAGTAGCTATTCCAATCAAGTTTTCCCTAATTATTGGACTTGGATCAAAAATTTCATCACTTTTTACGATTTTTCGATTCTGGTGATTTTCCATAGGGTTACCCCTAGGGAAATTCGTCAGATCCCGACGAGGCCAATTCTCGATGCGTTGTGACCGGCAAGCTTCCAGTAGCTATTCCAATCAAGTTTTCCCGAATTATTGGACTCGGATCCAAAATTTCAGCACTTTTTACGATTTTTCGATTCTGGTGATTTTCCCTAGGGGTACCCCTAGGGAAATCCGTAAAAATTCGTCAGATCCCGACGACGCCAATTCTCGATGCGTTGTGACCGGCAAGCTTCCAGTAGCTATTCCAATCATGTTTTCCCGAATTATTGGACTCGGATCCAAAATTTCTCCACTTTTTACGATTTTTAGATTCTGGTTATTTTCCCTAGGGGTACCCCTAGGGAAATCCGTAAAAATTCGTCAGATCCCGACGAGGCCAATTCTCGATGCGTTGTGACCGGCAAGCTTCCCGTAGCTATTACAATCAAGTTTTCCCGAATTATTGGACTCGGATCCGAAATTTCACCACTTTTTACGATTTTTTCGATTCTGGTGATTTTCCCTAGGGGTATCCCTAGTAAAATTCGTCAGATCCCGACGAGGCCAATTCTCGATGCGTTGTGACCGGCAAGCTTCCAGTAGCTATTCCAATCAAGTTTTCCCGAATTATTGGACTCGGATCCAAAATTTCATCACTTTTTACGATTTTTCGATTCTGGTGATTTTCCATAGGGTTACCCCTAGGGAAATTCGTCAGATCCCGACGAGACCAATTCTCGATGCGTTGTGACCGGCAAGCTTCCAGTAGCTATTCCAATCAAGTTTTCCCGAATTATTGGATTGGGATCCAAAATTTCAGCACTTTTTACGATTTTTTCGATTATGGTGATTTTCCCTAGGGGTACCCCTAGGGAAATCCGTAAAAATTCGTCAGATCCCGACGATGCCAATTCTCGATGCGTTGTGACCGGCAAGCTTCCAGTAGCTATTCCAATAAAGTTTTCCCGAATTATTGGACTCGGAATATAAAATTTCACCACTTTTTACGATTATTCGATTCTGGTGATTTTTCCTAGGGGTACCCTTAGGGAAATCCGTAAAAATTCGTCAGATCCCGACGAGGCCAATTCTCGATGCGTTGTGACCGGCAAGCTTCCAGTAGATATTCCAATCAAGTTTTCCCGAATTATTGGACTCGGATCCAAAATTTCACCACTTTTTACGATTTTTCAATTCTGGTGATTTTCCCTAGGGGTACCCCTAGGAAAATCCGTAAAAATTCGTCAGATCCCGACGAGGCCAATTCTCGATGCGTTGTGACCGGCAAGCTTCCATTAGCTATTCCAACCAAGTTTTCCCGAATTATTGAACTTGGATCAAAAATTTCACCACTTTTTTCGATTTTTCGATTCTGGTGATTTTCCTTAGGGGTACCCCTAGGAAAATCCGTAAAAATTCGTCAGATCCCGACGAGGCAAATTCTCGATGCGTTGTGACCGGCAAGCTTCCAGTAGCTATTCCAATCAAGTTTTCCCGAATTATTGGACTCGGATCAAAAATTTCTCCACTTTTTACGATTTTTAGATTCTGGTTATTTTCCCTAGGGGTACCCCTAGGGAAATCCGTAAAAATTCGTCAGATCCCGACGAGGCCAATTCTTGATGCGTTGTGACCGGCAAGCTTCCAGTAGCTATTACAATCAAGTTTTCCCGAATTATTGGACTCGGATCCGAAATTTCACCACTTTTTACGATTTTTCGATTCTGGAGATTTTCCCTAGGGGTATTCCTAGGGAAATTCGTCAAATCCCGACGAGGCCAATTCTCGATGCGTTGTGACCGGCAAGCTTCCAGTAGCTATTCCAATCAAGTTTTCCCAAATTATTGGACTCGGATCCAAAATTTCATCACTTTTTACGATTTTTCGATTCTGGTGATTTTCCATAGGGTTACCCCTAGGGAAATTCGTCAGATCCCGACGAGGCCAATTCTCAATGCGTTGTGACCGGCAAGCTTCCAGTAGCTATTCCAATCAAGTTTTCCCGAATTATTGGACTCGGATCCAAAATTTCAGCACTTTTTACGATTTTTCGATTATGGTGATTTTCCCTAGGGGTACCCCTAGGGAAATCCGTAAAAATTCGTCAGATCCCGACGACGCCAATTCTCGATGCGTTGTGACCGGCAAGCTTCCATTAGCTATTCCAATCAAGTTTTCCCGAATTATTGGACTTGGATCAAAAATTTCACCACTTTTTACGATTTTTCGATTCTGGTGATTTTCCTTAGGGGTACCCCTAGGGCAATCCGTAAAAATTCGTCAGATCCCGACGAGGCAAATTCTCGATGCGTTGTGACCAGCAAGCTTCCAGTAGCTATTCCAATCAAGTTTTCCCGAATTATTGGACTCGGATCCAAAATTTCTCCACTTTTTACGATTTTTAGATTCTGGTTATTTTCCCTAGGGGTACCCCTAGGGAAATCCGTAAAAATTCGTCAGATCCCGACGAGGCCAATTCTCGATGCGTTGTGACCGGCAAGCTTCCAGTAGCTATTACAATCAAGTTTTCCCGAATTATTGGACTCGGATCCGAAATTTCACCACTTTTTACGATTTTTCGATTCTGGTGATTTTCACTAGGGGTATCCCTAGGGAAATTCGTCAGATCCCGACGAGACCAATTCTCGATGCGTTGTGACCGGCAAGCTTCCAGTAGCTATTCCAATCAAGTTTTCCCGAATTATTGGACTCGGATCCAAAATTTCAGCACTTTTTACGATTTTTCGATTCTGGTGATTTTCCCTAGGGGTACCCCTAGGGAAATCCGTAAAAATTCGTCAGATCCCGACGACGCCAATTCTCGATGCGTTGTGACCGGCAAGCTTCCAGTAGCTATTCCAATCAAGTTTTCCCGAATTATTGGACTCGGAATATAAAATTTCACCACTTTTTACGATTTTTCGATTCTGGTGATTTTTCCTAGGGGTACCCTTAGGGAAATCCGTAAAAATTCGCCAGATCCCGACGAGGCCAATTCTCGATGCGTTGTGACCGGCAAGCTTCCAGTAGATATTCCAATCAATTTTTCCCGAATTATTTGACTCGGAATACAAAATTTCACCACATTTTACGATTTTTCAATTCTGGTGATTTTTCCTAGGGGTACCCTTAGGGAAATCCGTAAAAATTCGTCAGATCCCGACGAGGCCAATTCTCGATGCGTTGTGACCGGCAAGCTTCCAGTAGCTATTCCAATCGAGTTTTCCCGAATTATTGGACTCGGATCCAAAATTTCACCACTTTTTACGATTT
>CANTUQ010000376.1:0-69118 GCA_947683425.1 Excoecaria cochinchinensis | reverse complement strand
TTCACCACTTTTGGCGATTTTTCGATATCGGCGATTTCCCCTAGTATAATGCCTTCAGAAGCCCGCAAAATTCGTCAGGTCACGACGAAGCCAATCCTCGACGCATTGTGACCGGCAGGCTCCCAGTAGCTATTCCGATCAGGTTTTCTTGAATTATTCGACCCAGATCCAAAATTTCACCACTTTTAGCGATTTCTCGATTTCGGCGATTTCCCCTAGTATAATGCCTTCAGAAGCCCGTAAAAATTCGTCAGGTCACGACGAAGCCAATCCTCGACGCATTGTGACCGGCAGGCTCCCAGTAGCTATTCCGATCAGGTTTTCCTGAATTATTCGACCCGGATCAAAAATTTCACCACTTTTGGCGATTTCTCCATTTGGGCGATTTCCCCTAGTATAATGCCTTACGAAGCCCGTAAAAATTTGTCAGGTCACGACGAAGCCAATCCTCGACGCATTGTGTCCGGAAGGCTCCCAGTAGCTATTCCGATCAGGTTTTCCTGAATTATTCGACCCGGATCCAAAATTTCACCACTTTTGGCAATTTCTCGATTTCGGCGATTTCCCCTAGTATAATGCCTTCAGAAGCCCGTAAAAATTCGTCAGGTCACGACGAAGCCAATCCTCGACGCATTGTGACCGGCAGGCTCCCAGTAGTTATTCCGATCAGGTTTTCCTGAATTATTTGACCCGGATCCAAAATTTCACAACTTTTGGCGATTTCTCGATTTCGGCGATTTCCCCTAGTTTAATGCCTTCAGAAGCCCGTAAAAATTCGTCAGGTCACGACGAAGCCAATCCTCGACGCATTGTGACCGGCAGGCTCCCAGTAGCTATTCCGATCAGGTTTTCCTGAATTATTCGACCCGGATCTAAAATTTCACCACTTTTGGCGATTTCTCGATTTCGGCGATTTCCCCTAGTATAATGCCTTCAGAAGCCCGTAAAAATTCGTCAGGTCACGACGAAGCCAATTCTCGACGCATTGTGACCGGCAGGCTCCCAGTAGCTATTCCGATCAGGTTTCCTGAATTATTCGACCCGGATCCAAAATTTCACCAGTTTTGGCGATTTCCCCTAGTATAATGCATTCAGAAGCCCGTAAAAATTCGTCATGTCACGACGAAGCCAATCCTCGACGCATTGTGACCGGCAGGCTCCCAATAGCTATTCCGATCAGGTTTTCCTGAATTATTCGACCCGGATCCAAAATTTCACCACTTTTGGCGATTTCTCGATTTCGGCGATTTCCCCTAGTATAATGCCTTCAGAAGCCCGTAAAAATTCGTCAGGTCACGACGAAGCCAATCCTCGACGCATTGTGACCGGCAGGCTCCAGTAGCTATTCCGATCAGGTTTTCCTGAATTATTCGACCCGGATCCAAAATTTCACCACTTTTGCCGATTTCTCGATTTCGGCGATTTCCCCTAGTATAATGCCTTCAGAAGCCCGTAAAAATTCGTCAGGTCACGACGAAGCCAATCCTCGATGCATTGTGACCGGCAGGCTCCCAGTAGCTATTCCGATCAGGTTTTCTTGAATTATTCGACCCGGATCCAAAATTTCACCACTTTTGCCGATTTCTCGATTTCGGCGATTTCCCCTAGTATAATGCCTTCAGAAGCCCGTAAAAATTCGTCAGGTCACGACGAAGCCAATCCTCGACGCATTGTGACCGGCAGGCTCCCAGTAGCTATTCCGATCAGGTTTTCCTGAATTATTCGACCCGGATCCAAAATTTCACCATTTTTGGCGATTTCTCGATTTCGGCGATTTCCCCTAGTATAATGCCTTCAGAAGCCCGTAAAAATTCGTCAGGTCACGACGAAGCCAATCCTCGACGCATTGTGACCGGCAGGCTCCCAGTAGCTATTCCGATCAGGTTTTCCTGTATTATTCGACCCGGATCCAAAATTTCACCACTTTTGGCGATTTCTCGATTTCGGCGATTTCCCCTAGTATAATGCCTTCAGAAGCCCGTAAAAATTCGTCAGGTCACGACGAAGCCAATTCTCGACGCATTGTGACCGGCAGGCTCCCAGTAGCTATTCCGATCAGGTTTTCCTGAATTATTCGACCCGGATCCAAAATTTCACCACTTTTGGCGATTTTTCGATTTCGGCGATTTCCCCTAGTATAATGCCTTCAGAAGCCCGTAAAAATTCGTCAGGTCACGACGAAGCCAATCCTCGACGCATTGTGACCGGCAGGCTCCCAGTAGCTATTCCGATCAGGTTTTCCTGAATTATTCGACCCGGATCCAAAATTTCACCACTTTTGGCGATTTCTCGATTTCGGCGATTTCCCCTAGTATAATGCCTTCAGAAGCCCGTAAAAATTCGTCAGGTCACGACGAAGCCAATCCTCGACGCATTGTGACCGGCAGGCTCCCAGTAGCTATTCCGATCAGGTTTTCCTGAATTATTCGACCCGGATCCAAAATTTCACCACTTTTGGCGATTTCTCGATTTCGGCGATTTCCCCTAGTATAATGCCTTCAGAAGCCCGTAAAAATTCGTCAGGTCACGACGAAGCCAATCCTCGACGCATTGTGACCGGCAGGCTCCCAGTAGCTATTCCGTTCAGGTTTTCCTGAATTATTCGACCCGGATCCAAAATTTCACCACTTTTGGCGATTTCTCGATTTCGGCGATTTCCCCTTGTATAATGCCTTCAGAAGCCCGTAAAAATTCGTCAGGTCACGACGAAGCCAATCCTCGACGCATTGTGACCGGCAGGCTCCCAGTAGCTATTCCGATCAGGTTTTCCTGAATTATTCGACCCGGATCCAAAATTTCACCACTTTTGGCGATTTCTCGATTTCGGCGATTTCCCCTAGTATAATGCCTTCAGAAGCCCGTAAAAATTCGTCAGGTCACGACGAAGCCAATCCTCGACGCATTGTGACCGGCAGGCTCCCAGTAGCTATTCCGATCAGGTTTTCCTGGATTATTCGACCCGGATCCAAAATTTCACCACTTTTGGCGATTTCTCGATTTCGGCGATTTCCCCTAGTATAATGCCTTCAGAAGCCCGTAAAAATTCGTCAGGTCACGACGAAGCCAATCCTCGACGCATTGTGACCGGCAGGCTCCCAGTAGCTATTCCGATCAGGTTTTCCTGGATTATTCGACCCGGATCCAAAATTTTACCACTTTTGGCGATTTCTCGATTTCGGCGATTTCCCCTAGTATAATGCCTTCAGAAGCCCGTAAAAATTCGTCAGGTCACGACGAAGCCAATCCTCGACGCATTGTGACCGGCAGGCTCCCAGTAGCTATTCCGATCAGGTTTTCCTGGATTATTCGACCCGGATCCAAAATTTCACCACTTTTGGCGATTTCTCGATTTCGGCGATTTCCCTTAGTATAATGCCTTCAGAAGCCCGTAAAAATTCGTCAGGTCACGACGAAGCCAATCCTCGACGCATTGTGACCGGCAGGCTCCCAGTAGCTATTCCGATAAGGTTTTCCTGAATTATTCGACCCGGATCCAAAATTTCACCACTTTTGGCGATTTCTCGATTTCGGCGATTTCCCCTAGTATAATGCCTTCAGAAGCCCGTAAAAATTCGTCAGGTCACGACGAAGCCAATCCTCGACGCATTGTGACCGGCAGGCTCCCAGTAGCTATTCCGATCAGGTTTTCCTGAATTATTCGACCCGGATCCAAAATTTCACCACTTTTGGCGATTTCTCGATTTCGGCGATTTCCCCTAGTATAATGCCTTCAGAAGCCCGTAAAAATTCGTCAGGTCACGACGAAGCCAATCCTCGACGCATTGTGACCGGCAGGCTCCCAGTAGCTATTCCGATCAGGATTTCCTGAATTATTCGACCCGGATCCAAAATTTCACCACTTTTGGCGATTTCTCGATTTCGGCGATTTCCCCTAATATAATGCCTTCAGAAGCCCGTAAAAATTTGTCAGGTCACGACGAAGCCAATCCTCGACGTATTGTGACCGGCAGGCTCCCAGTAGCTATTCTGATCAGGTTTTACTGAATTATTCGACCTGGATCCAAAATTTCACCACTTTTGGCGATTTCCCCTAGTATAATGCCTTCAGAAGCCCTTAAAAATTCGTCAGGTCACGACGAAGCCAATCCTCGACGCATTGTGACCGGCAGGCTCCCAGTAGCTATTCCGATCAGGATTTCCTGAATTATTCGACCCGGATCCAAAATTTCACCACTTTTGGCGATTTCTCGATTTCGGCGATTTCCCCTAGTATAATGCCTTCAGAAGCCCGTAAAAATTCGTCAGGTCACGACGAAGCCAATCCTCGACGTATTGTGACCGGCAGGCTCCCAGTAGCTATTCTGATCAGGTTTTACTGAATTATTCGACCTGGATCCAAAATTTCACCACTTTTAGCGATTTCTCGATTTCGGCGATTTCCCCTAGTATAATGCCTTCAGAAGCCCGTAAAAATTCGTCAGGTCACGACGAAGCCAATCCTCGACGCATTGTGACCGGCAGGCTCCCAGTAGCTATTCCGATCAGGTTTTCCTGAATTATTCGACCCGGATCCAAAATTTCACCACTTTTGGCGATTTCCCGATTTCGGCGATTTCCCCTAGTATAATGCCTTCAGAAGCCCGTAAAAATTCGTCAGGTCACGACGAAGCCAATCCTCGACGCATTGTGACCGGCAGGCTCCCAGTAGCTATTCCGATCAGGATTTCCTGAATTATTCGACCCGGATCCAAAATTTCACCACTTTTGGCGATTTCTCGATTTCGGCGATTTCCCCTAATATAATGCCTTCAGAAGCCCGTAAAAATTCGTCAGGTCACGACGAAGCCAATCCTCGACGTATTGTGACCGGCAGGCTCCCAGTAGCTATTCTGATCAGGTTTTACTGAATTATTCGACCTGGATCCAAAATTTCACCACTTTTGGCGATTTCCCCTAGTATAATGCCTTCAGAAGCCCTTAAAAATTCGTCAGGTCACGACGAAGCCAATCCTCGACGCATTGTGACCGGCAGGCTCCCAATAGCTATTCCGATCAGGTTTTCCTGAATTATTCGACCCGGATCCAAAATTTCACCACTTTTGTCGATTTCTCGATTTCGGCGATTTCCCCTAGTATAATGCCTTCAGAAGCCCGCAAAATTCGTCAGGTCACGACGAAGCCAATCCTCGACGCATTGTGACCGGCAGGCTCCCAGTAGCTATTCCGATCAGGTTTTCTTGAATTATTCGACCCCGATCCAAAATTTCACCACTTTTAGCGATTTCTCGATTTCGGCGATTTCCCCTAGTATAATGCCTTCAGAAGCCCGTAAAAATTCGTCAGGTCACGACGAAGCCAATCCTCGACGCATTGTGACCGGCAGGCTCCCAGTAGCTATTCCGATCAGGTTTTCCTGAATTATTCGACCCGGATCAAAAATTTCACCACTTTTGGCGATTTCTCCATTTGGGCGATTTCCCCTAGTATAATGCCTTACGAAGCCCGTAAAAATTCGTCAGGTCACGACGAAGCCAATCCTCGACGCATTGTGTCCGGAAGGCTCCCAGTAGCTATTCCGATCAGGTTTTCCTGAATTATTCGACCCGGATCCAAAATTTCACCACTTTTGGCAATTTCTCGATTTCGGCGATTTCCCCTAGTATAATGCCTTCAGAAGCCCGTAAAAATTCGTCAGGTCACGACGAAGCCAATCCTCGACGCATTGTGACCGGCAGGCTCCCAGTAGTTATTCCGATCAGGTTTTCCTGAATTATTTGACCCGGATCCAAAATTTCACAACTTTTGGCGATTTCTCGATTTCGGCGATTTCCCCTAGTTTAATGCCTTCAGAAGCCCGTAAAAATTCGTCAGGTCACGACGAAGCCAATCCTCGACGCATTGTGACCGGCAGGCTCCCAGTAGCTATTCCGATCAGGTTTTCCTGAATTATTCGACCCGGATCTAAAATTTCACCACTTTTGGCGATTTCTCGATTTCGGCGATTTCCCCTAGTATAATGCCTTCAGAAGCCCGTAAAAATTCGTCAGGTCACGACGAAGCCAATTCTCGACGCATTGTGACCGGCAGGCTCCCAGTAGCTATTCCGATCAGGTTTTCCTGAATTATTCGACCCGGATCCAAAATTTCACCAGTTTTGGCGATTTCCCCTAGTATAATGCATTCAGAAGCCCGTAAAAATTCGTCATGTCACGACGAAGCCAATCCTCGACGCATTGTGACCGGCAGGCTCCCAATAGCTATTCCGATCAGGTTTTCCTGAATTATTCGACCCGGATCCAAAATTTCACCACTTTTGGCGATTTCTCGATTTCGGCGATTTCCCCTAGTATAATGCCTTCAGAAGCCCGTAAAAATTCGTCAGGTCACGATGAAGCCAATCCTCGACGCATTGTGACCGGCAGGCTCCCAGTAGCTATTCCGATCAGGTTTTCCTGAATTATTCGACCCGGATCCAAAATTTCACCACTTTTGGCGATTTCTCGATTTCGGCGATTTCCCCTAGTATAATGCCTTCAGAAGCCCGTAAAAATTCGTCAGGTCACGACGAAGCCAATCCTCGACGCATTGTGACCGGCAGGCTCCCAGTAGCTATTCCGATCAGGTTTTCCTGAATTATTCGACCCGGATCCAAAATTTCACCACTTTTGGCGATTTTTCGATATCGGCGATTTCCCCTAGTATAATGCCTTCAGAAGCCCGCAAAATTCGTCAGGTCACGACGAAGCCAATCCTCGACGCATTGTGACCGGCAGGCTCCCAGTAGCTATTCCGATCAGGTTTTCTTGAATTATTCGACCCAGATCCAAAATTTCACCACTTTTAGCGATTTCTCGATTTCGGCGATTTCCCCTAGTATAATGCCTTCAGAAGCCCGTAAAAATTCGTCAGGTCACGACGAAGCCAATCCTCGACGCATTGTGACCGGCAGGCTCCCAGTAGCTATTCCGATCAGGTTTTCCTGAATTATTCGACCCGGATCAAAAATTTCACCACTTTTGGCGATTTCTCCATTTGGGCGATTTCCCCTAGTATAATGCCTTACGAAGCCCGTAAAAATTTGTCAGGTCACGACGAAGCCAATCCTCGACGCATTGTGTCCGGAAGGCTCCCAGTAGCTATTCCGATCAGGTTTTCCTGAATTATTCGACCCGGATCCAAAATTTCACCACTTTTGGCAATTTCTCGATTTCGGCGATTTCCCCTAGTATAATGCCTTCAGAAGCCCGTAAAAATTCGTCAGGTCACGACGAAGCCAATCCTCGACGCATTGTGACCGGCAGGCTCCCAGTAGTTATTCCGATCAGGTTTTCCTGAATTATTTGACCCGGATCCAAAATTTCACAACTTTTGGCGATTTCTCGATTTCGGCGATTTCCCCTAGTTTAATGCCTTCAGAAGCCCGTAAAAATTCGTCAGGTCACGACGAAGCCAATCCTCGACGCATTGTGACCGGCAGGCTCCCAGTAGCTATTCCGATCAGGTTTTCCTGAATTATTCGACCCGGATCTAAAATTTCACCACTTTTGGCGATTTCTCGATTTCGGCGATTTCCCCTAGTATAATGCCTTCAGAAGCCCGTAAAAATTCGTCAGGTCACGACGAAGCCAATTCTCGACGCATTGTGACCGGCAGGCTCCCAGTAGCTATTCCGATCAGGTTTTCCTGAATTATTCGACCCGGATCCAAAATTTCACCAGTTTTGGCGATTTCCCCTAGTATAATGCATTCAGAAGCCCGTAAAAATTCGTCATGTCACGACGAAGCCAATCCTCGACGCATTGTGACGGCAGGCTCCCAATAGCTATTCCGATCAGGTTTTCCTGAATTATTCAACCCGGATCCAAAATTTCACCACTTTTGGCGATTTCTCGATTTCGGCGATTTCCCCTAGTATAATGCCTTCAGAAGCCCGTAAAAATTCGTCAGGTCACGACGAAGCCAATCCTCGACGCATTGTGACCGGCAGGCTCCCAGTAGCTATTCCGATCAGGTTTTCCTGAATTATTCGACCCGGATCCAAAATTTCACCACTTTTGCCGATTTCTCGATTTCGGCGATTTCCCCTAGTATAATGCCTTCAGAAGCCCGTAAAAATTCGTCAGGTCACGACGAAGCCAATCCTCGATGCATTGTGACCGGCAGGCTCCCAGTAGCTATTCCGATCAGGTTTTCTTGAATTATTCGACCCGGATCCAAAATTTCACCACTTTTGCCGATTTCTCGATTTCGGCGATTTCCCCTAGTATAATGCCTTCAGAAGCCCGTAAAAATTCGTCAGGTCACGACGAAGCCAATCCTCGACGCATTGTGACCGGCAGGCTCCCAGTAGCTATTCCGATCAGGTTTTCCTGAATTATTCGACCCGGATCCAAAATTTCACCATTTTTGGCGATTTCTCGATTTCGGCGATTTCCCCTAGTATAATGCCTTCAGAAGCCCGTAAAAATTCGTCAGGTCACGACGAAGCCAATCCTCGACGCATTGTGACCGGCAGGCTCCCAGTAGCTATTCCGATCAGGTTTTCCTGTATTATTCGACCCGGATCCAAAATTTCACCACTTTTGGCGATTTCTCGATTTCGGCGATTTCCCCTAGTATAATGCCTTCAGAAGCCCGTAAAAATTCGTCAGGTCACGACGAAGCCAATTCTCGACGCATTGTGACCGGCAGGCTCCCAGTAGCTATTCCGATCAGGTTTTCCTGAATTATTCGACCCGGATCCAAAATTTCACCACTTTTGGCGATTTTTCGATTTCGGCGATTTCCCCTAGTATAATGCCTTCAGAAGCCCGTAAAAATTCGTCAGGTCACGACGAAGCCAATCCTCGACGCATTGTGACCGGCAGGCTCCCAGTAGCTATTCCGATCAGGTTTTCCTGAATTATTCGACCCGGATCCAAAATTTCACCACTTTTGGCGATTTCTCGATTTCGGCGATTTCCCCTAGTATAATGCCTTCAGAAGCCCGTAAAAATTCGTCAGGTCACGACGAAGCCAATCCTCGACGCATTGTGACTGGCAGGCTCCCAGTAGCTATTCCGATCAGGTTTTCCTGAATTATTCGACCCGGATCCAAAATTTCACCACTTTTGGCGATTTCTCGATTTCGGCGATTTCCCCTAGTATAATGCCTTCAGAAGCCCGTAAAAATTCGTCAGGTCACGACGAAGCCAATCCTCGACGCATTGTGACCGGCAGGCTCCCAGTAGCTATTCCGTTCAGGTTTTCCTGAATTATTCGACCCGGATCCAAAATTTCACCACTTTTGGCGATTTCTCGATTTCGGCGATTTCCCCTTGTATAATGCCTTCAGAAGCCCGTAAAAATTCGTCAGGTCACGACGAAGCCAATCCTCGACGCATTGTGACCGGCAGGCTCCCAGTAGCTATTCCGATCAGGTTTTCCTGAATTATTCGACCCGGATCCAAAATTTCACCACTTTTGGCGATTTCTCGATTTCGGCGATTTCCCCTAGTATAATGCCTTCAGAAGCCCGTAAAAATTCGTCAGGTCACGACGAAGCCAATCCTCGACGCATTGTGACCGGCAGGCTCCCAGTAGCTATTCCGATCAGGTTTTCCTGGATTATTCGACCCGGATCCAAAATTTCACCACTTTTGGCGATTTCTCGATTTCGGCGATTTCCCCTAGTATAATGCCTTCAGAAGCCCGTAAAAATTCGTCAGGTCACGACGAAGCCAATCCTCGACACATTGTGACCGGCAGGCTCCCAGTAGCTATTCCGATCAGGTTTTCCTGGATTATTCGACCCGGATCCAAAATTTTACCACTTTTGGCGATTTCTCGATTTCGGCGATTTCCCCTAGTATAATGCCTTCAGAAGCCCGTAAAAATTCGTCAGGTCACGACGAAGCCAATCCTCGACGCATTGTGACCGGCAGGCTCCCAGTAGCTATTCCGATCAGGTTTTCCTGGATTATTCGACCCGGATCCAAAATTTCACCACTTTTGGCGATTTCTCGATTTCGGCGATTTCCCTTAGTATAATGCCTTCAGAAGCCCGTAAAAATTCGTCAGGTCACGACGAAGCCAATCCTCGACGCATTGTGACCGGCAGGCTCCCAGTAGCTATTCCGATAAGGTTTTCCTGAATTATTCGACCCGGATCCAAAATTTCACCACTTTTGGCGATTTCTCGATTTCGGCGATTTCCCCTAGTATAATGACTTCAGAAGCCCGTAAAAATTCGTCAGGTCACGACGAAGCCAATCCTCGACGCATTGTGACCGGCAGGCTCCCAGTAGCTATTCCGATCAGGTTTTCCTGGATTATTCGACCCGGATCCAAAATTTCACTACTTTTGGCGATTTCTAGATTTCGGCGATTTCCCCTAGTATAATGCCTTCAGAAGCCCGTAAAAATTCGTCAGGTCACGACGAAGCCAATCCTCGACGCATTGTGACCGGCAGGCTCCCTGTAGCTATTCCGATCAGGTTTTCCTGGATTATTCGACCCGGATCCAAAATTTCACCACTTTGGGCGATTTCTCGATTTCGGCGATTTCCCCTAGTATAATGCCTTCAGAAGCCCGTAAAAATTCGTCAGGTCACGACGAAGCCAATCCTCGACGCATTGTGACCGGCAGGCTCCCAGTAGCTATTCCGATCAGGTTTTCCTGGATTATTCGACCCGGATCCAAAATTTCACCACTTTTGGCGATTTCTCGATTTCGGCGATTTCCCCTAGTATAATGCCTTCAGAAGCCCGTAAAAATTTGTCAGGTCACGACGAAGCCAATCATCGACGCATTGTGACCGGCAGGCTCCCAGTAGCTATTCCGATCAGGTTTTCCTGAATTATTCGACCCGGATCCAAAATTTCACCACTTTTGGCGATTTCTCGATTTCGGCGATTTCCCCTAGTATAATGCCTTCAGAAGCCCGTAAAAATTCGTCAGGTCACGACGAAGCCAATCCTCGACGCATTGTGACCGGCAGGCTCCCAGTAGCTATTCCGATCAGGTTTTCCTGAATTATTCGACCCGGATCCAAAATTTCACCACTTTTGGCGATTTCTCGATTTCGGCGATTTCCCCTAGTATAATGCCTTCAGAAGCCCGTAAAAATTCGTCAGGTCACGACGAAGCCAATCCTCGACGCATTGTGACCGGCAGGCTCCCAGTAGCTATTCCGATCAGGTTTTCCTGAATTATTCGACCCGGATCCAAAATTTCACCACTTTTGGCGATTTCTCGATTTCGGCGATTTCCCCTAGTATAATGCCTTCAGAAGCCCGTAAAAATTCGTCAGGTCACGACGAAGCCAATCCTCGACGCATTGTGACCGGCAGGCTCCCAGTAGCTATTCCGATCAGGTTTTCCTGAATTATTCGACCCGGATCCAAAATTTCACCACTTTTGGCGATTTCTCGATTTCGGCGATTTCCCCTATTATAATGCCTTCAGAAGCCCGTAAAAATTCGTCAGGTCACGACGAAGCCAATCCTCGACGCATTGTGACCGGTAGGCTCCCAGTAGCTATTCCGATCAGGTTTTCCTGAATTATTCGACCCGGATCCAAAATTTCACCACTTTTGGCGATTTCTCGATTTCGGCGATTTCCCCTAGTATAATGCCTTCAGAAGCCCGTAAAAATTCGTCAGGTCACGACGAATCCAATCCTCGACGCATTGTGACCGGCAGGCTCCCAGTAGCTATTCCGATCAGGTTTTCCTGAATTATTCGACCCGGATCCAAAATTTCACCACTTTTGGCGATTTCTCGATTTCGGCGATTTCCCCTAGTATAATGCCTTCAGAAGCCCGTAAAAATTCGTCAGGTCACGACGAAGCCAATCCTCGACGCATTGTGACCGGCAGGTTCCCAGTAGCTATTCCGATCAGGTTTTCGTGAATTATTCGACCCGGATCCAAAATTTCATCACTTTTGGCGATTTCTCGATTTCGGCGATTTCCCCTAGTATAATGCCTTCAGAAGCCCGTAAAAATTCGTCAGGTCACGACGAAGCCAATCCTCGACGCATTGTGACCGGCAGGCTCTCAGTAGCTATTCCGATCAGGTTTTCCTGAATTATTCGACCCGGATCCAAAATTTCATCACTTTTGGCGATTTCTCGATTTCGGCGATTTCCCCTAGTATAATGCCTTCAGAAGCCCGTAAAAATTCGTCAGGTCACGACGAATCCAATCCTCGACGCATTGTGACCGGCAGGCTCCCAGTAGCTATTCCGATCAGGTTTTCCTGAATTATTCGACCCGGATCCAAAATTTCATCACTTTTGGCGATTTCTCGATTTCGGCGATTTCCCCTAGTATAATGCCTTCAGAAGCCCGTAAAAATTCGTCAGGTCACGACGAAGCCAATCCTCGACGCATTGTGACCGGCAGGCTCTCAGTAGCTATTCCGATCAGGTTTTCCTGAATTATTCGACCCGGATCCAAAATTTCACCACTTTTGGCGATTTCCCCTAGTATAATGCCTTCAGAAGCCCGTAAAAATTCGTCCGGTCACGACGAAGCCAATCCTCGACGCATTGTGACCGGCAGGCTCCCAGTAGTTATTCCGATCAGGTTTTCCTGAATTATTCGACCCGGATCAAAAATTTCACCACTTTTGGCGATTTCTCGATTTCGGCGATTTCCCCTAGTATAATGCCTTCAGAAGCCCGTAAAAATTCGTCCGATCACGACGAAGCCAATCCTCGACGCATTGTGACCGGCAGGCTCCCAGTAGCTATTCCGATCAGGTTTTCCTGAATTATTCGACCCGGATCCAAAATTTCACCACTTTTGGCGATTTCTCGATTTCGGCGGTTTCCCTTAGTATAATGCCTTCAGAAGCCCGTAAAAATTCGTCAGGTCACGACGAAGCCAATCCTCGACGCATTGTGACTGGCAGGCTCCCAGTAGCTATTCCGATCAGGTTTTCCTGAATTATTCGACCCGGATCAAAAATTTCACCACTTTTGGCGATTTCTCGATTTCGGCGATTTCCCTTAGTATAATGCCTTCAGAAGCCCGTAAAAATTCGTCAGGTCACGACGAAGCCAATCCTCGACGCATTGTGACCGGCAGGCTCCCAGTAGCTATTCCGATAAGGTTTTCCTGAATTATTCGACCCGGATCCAAAATTTCACCACTTTTGGCGATTTCTCGATTTCGGCGATTTCCCCTAGTATAATGCCTTCAGAAGCCCGTAAAAATTCGTCAGGTCACGACGAAGCCAATCCTCAACGCATTGTGACCGGCAGGCTCCCAGTAGCTATTCCGATCAGGTTTTCCTGAATTATTCGACCCGGATCCAAAATTTCACCACTTTTGGCGATTTCTCGATTTCGGCGATTTCCCCTAGTATAATGCCTTCAGAAGCCCGTAAAAATTCGTCCGGTCACGACGAAGCCAATCCTCGACGCATTGTGACCGGCAGGCTCCCAGTAGCTATTCCGATCAGGTTTTCCTGAATTATTCGACCCGGATCCAAAATTTCACCACTTTTTGCGATTTCTCGATTTCGGCGATTTCCCCTAGTATAATGCCTTCAGAAGCCCGTAAAAATTCGTCCGGTCACGACGAAGCCAATCCACGACGCATTGTGACCGGCAGGCTCCCAGTAGCTCTTCTGATTAGATTTTCCTGAATTATTCGACCCTGATCCAAAATTTCACCACTTTTGGCGATTTCTCGATTTCGGCGATTTCCCCTAGTATAATGCCTTCAGAAGCCCGTAAAAATTCGTCAGGTCACGACGAAGCCAACCCTCGACGCATTGTGACCGGCAGGCTCCAAGTAGCTATTCCGATCAGGTTTTCCTGAATTATTCGACCCGGATCCAAAATTTCACCACTTTTTGCGATTTCTCGATTTCGGCGATTTCCCCTAGTATAATGCCTTCAGAAGCCCGTAAAAATTCGTCCGGTCACGACGAAGCCAATCCACGACGCATTGTGACCGGCAGGCTCCCAGTAGCTCTTCTGATTAGATTTTTCTGAATTATTCGACCCTGATCCAAAATTTCACCACTTTTGGCGATTTCTAGATTTCGGCGATTTCCCCTAGTATAATGCCTTCAGAAGCCCGTAAAAATTCGTCAGGTCACGACGAAGCCAATCCTCGACGCATTGTGACCGGCAGGCTCCCAGTAGCTCTTCCGATCAGGTTTTCCTGAATTATTTGACCCGGATCCAAAATTTCACCACTTTTGGCGATTTCTCGATTTCGGCGATTTCCCCTAGTATAATGCCTTCAGAAGCTCGAAAAAATTCGTCAGGTCACCACGAAGCCAATCCTCGACGTATTGTGACCGGCAGGCTCCCAGTAGCTCTTCTGATCAGGTTTTCCTGAATTTTTCGACCCGGATCCAAAATTTCACCACTTTTGGCGATTTCTCGATTTCGGCGATTTCCCCTAGTATAATGCCTTCAGAAGCCCGTAAAAATTCGTCAGGTCACGACGAAGCCAATCCTCCACGCATTGTGACCGGCAGGCTCCCAGTAGCTATTCCGATCAGGTTTTCCTGAATTATTCGACCCGGATCCAAAATTTCACCACTTTTGGCGATTTCTCGATTTCGGCAATTTCCCCTAGTATAATGCCTTCAGAAGCCCGTAAAAATTCGTCAGGTCACGACGAAGCCAATCCTCGACGCATTGTGACCGGTAGGCTCCCAGTAGCTATTCCGATCAGGTTTTCCTGAATTATTCGACCCGGATCCAAAATTTCACCACTTTTGGCGATTTCTCGATTTCGGCGATTTCCCCTAGTATAATGCCTTCAGAAGCCCGTAAAAATTCGTCAGGTCACGACGAATCCAATCCTCGACGCATTGTGACCGGCAGGCTCCCAGTAGCTATTCCGATCAGGTTTTCCTGAATTATTCGACCCGGATCCAAAATTTCACCACTTTTGGCGATTTCTCGATTTCGGCGATTTCCCCTAGTATAATGCCTTCAGAAGCCCGTAAAAATTCGTCAGGTCACGACGAAGCCAATCCTCGACGCATTGTGACCGGCAGGCTCCCAGTAGCTATTCCGATCAGGTTTTCCTGAATTATTCGACCCGGATCCAAAATTTCATCACTTTTGGCGATTTCTCGATTTCGGCGATTTCCCCTAGTATAATGCCTTCAGAAGCCCGTAAAAATTCGTCAGGTCACGACGAAGCCAATCCTCGACGCATTGTGACCGGCAGGCTCTCAGTAGCTATTCCGATCAGGTTTTCCTGAATTATTCGACCCGGATCCAAAATTTCATCACTTTTGGCGATTTCTCGATTTCGGCGATTTCCCCTAGTATAATGCCTTCAGAAGCCCGTAAAAATTCGTCAGGTCACGACGAATCCAATCCTCGACGCATTGTGACCGGCAGGCTCCCAGTAGCTATTCCGATCAGGTTTTCCTGAATTATTCGACCCGGATCCAAAATTTCACCACTTTTGGCGATTTCTCGATTTCGGCGATTTCCCCTAGTATAATGCCTTCAGAAGCCCGTAAAAATTCGTCAGGTCACGACGAAGCCAATCCTCGACGCATTGTGACCGGCAGGCTCCCAGTAGCTATTCCGATCAGGTTTTCCTGAATTATTCGACCCGGATCCAAAATTTCATCACTTTTGGCGATTTCTCGATTTCGGCGATTTCCCCTAGTATAATGCCTTCAGAAGCCCGTAAAAATTCGTCAGGTCACGACGAAGCCAATCCTCGACGCATTGTGACCGGCAGGCTCTCAGTAGCTATTCCGATCAGGTTTTCCTGAATTATTCGACCCGGATCCAAAATTTCACCACTTTTGGCGATTTCCCCTAGTATAATGCCTTCAGAAGCCCGTAAAAATTCGTCCGGTCACGACGAAGCCAATCCTCGACGCATTGTGACCGGCAGGCTCCCAGTAGTTATTCCGATCAGGTTTTCCTGAATTATTCGACCCGGATCCAAAATTTCACCACTTTTGGCGATTTCTCGATTTCGGCGATTTCCCCTAGTATAATGCCTTCAGAAGCCCGTAAAAATTCGTCCGATCACGACGAAGCCAATCCTCGACGCATTGTGACCGGCAGGCTCCCAGTAGCTATTCCGATCAGGTTTTCCTGAATTATTCGACCCGGATCCAAAATTTCACCACTTTTGGCGATTTCTCGATTTCGGCGGTTTCCCTTAGTATAATGCCTTCAGAAGCCCGTAAAAATTCGTCAGGTCACGACGAAGCCAATCCTCGACGCATTGTGACTGGCAGGCTCCCAGTAGCTATTCCGATCAGGTTTTCCTGAATTATTCGACCCGGATCAAAAATTTCACCACTTTTGGCGATTTCTCGATTTCGGCGATTTCCCTTAGTATAATGCCTTCAGAAGCCCGTAAAAATTCGTCAGGTCACGACGAAGCCAATCCTCGACGCATTGTGACCGGCAGGCTCCCAGTAGCTATTCCGATCAGGTTTTCCTGAATTATTCGACCCGGATCCAAAATTTCACCACTTTTGGCGATTTCTCGATTTCGGCGATTTCCCCTAGTATAATGCCTTCAGAAGCCCGTTAAAATTCGTCAGGTCACGACGAAGCCAATCCTCGACGCATTGTGACCGGCAGGCTCCCAGTAGCTATTCCGATCAGGTTTTCCTGAATTATTCGACCCGGATAAAAAATTTCACCACTTTTGGCGATTTCTCGATTTCGGCGATTTCCCCTAGTATAATGCCTTCAGAAGCCCGTAAAAATTCGTCAGGTCACGACGAAGCCAATCCTCGACGCATTGTGACCGGCAGGCTCCCAGTAGCTATTCCGATCAGGTTTTCCTGAATTATTCGACCCGGATCCAAAATTTCACCACTTTTGGCGATTTCCCCTAGTATAATGCCTTCAGAAGCCCGTAAAAATTCGTCCGGTCACGACGAAGCCAATCCTCGACGCATTGTGACCGGCAGGCTCCCAGTAGCTATTCCGATCAAGTTTTCCTGAATTATTCGACCCGGATCCAAAATTTCACCACTTTTGGCGATTTCTCGATTTCGGCGATTTCCCTTAGTATAATGCCTTCAGAAGCCCGTAAAAATTCGTCAGGTCACGACGAAGCAAATCCTCGACGCATTGTGACCGGCAGGCTCCCAGTAGCTATTCCGATCAGGTTTTCCTGAATTATTCGACCCGGATCAAAAATTTCACCACTTTTGGCGATTTCTCGATTTCGGCGATTTCCCCTAGTATAATGCCTTCAGAAGCCCGTAAAAATTCGTCAGGTCACGACGAAGCCAATCCTCGACGCATTGTGACCGGCAGGCTCCCAGTAGCTATTCCGATCAGGTTTTCCTGAATTTTTCGACCCGGATCCAAAATTTCACCACTTTTGGCGATTTCTCGATTTCGGCGATTTCCCCTAGTATAATGCCTTCAGAAGCCCGTAAAAATTCGTCAGGTCACGACGAAGCCAATCCTCAACGCATTGTGACCGGCAGGCTCCCAGTAGCTATTCCGATCAGGTTTTCCTGAATTATTCGACCCGGATCCAAAATTTCACCACTTTTGGCGATTTCTCGATTTCGGCGATTTCCCCTAGTATAATGCCTTCAGAAGCCCGTAAAAATTCGTCCGGTCACGACGAAGCCAATCCTCGACGCATTGTGACCGGCAGGCTCCCAGTAGCTATTCCGATCAGGTTTTCCTGAATTATTCGACCCGGATCCAAAATTTCACCACTTTTTGCGATTTCTCGATTTCGGCGATTTCCCCTAGTATAATGCCTTCAGAAGCCCGTAAAAATTCGTCCGGTCACGACGAAGCCAATCCACGACGCATTGTGACCGGCAGGCTCCCAGTAGCTCTTCTGATTAGATTTTCCTGAATTATTCGACCCTGATCCAAAATTTCACCACTTTTGGCGATTTCTCGATTTCGGCGATTTCCCCTAGTATAATGCCTTCAGAAGCCCGTAAAAATTCGTCAGGTCACGACGAAGCCAACCCTCGACGCATTGTGACCGGCAGGCTCCAAGTAGCTATTCCGATCAGGTTTTCCTGAATTATTCGACCCGGATCCAAAATTTCACCACTTTTGGCGATTTCTCGATTTCGGCGATTTCCCCTAGTATAATGCCTTCAGAAGCCCGTAAAAATTCGTCAGGTCATGACGAAGCCAATCCTCGACGCATTGTGACCGGCAGGCTCCCAGTAGCTCTTCCGATCAGGTTTTCCTGAATTATTTGACCCGGATCCAAAATTTCACCACTTTTGGCGATTTCTCGATTTCGGCGATTTCTCCTAGTATAATGCCTTCAGAAGCCCGAAAAAATTCGTCAGGTCACCACGAAGCCAATCCTCGACGCATTGTGACCGGCAGGCTCCCAGTAGCTATTCCGATCAGGTTTTCCTGAATTTTTCGACCCGGATCCAAAATTTCACCACTTTTGGCGATTTCTCGATTTCGGCGATTTCCCTTAGTATAATGCCTTCAGAAGCCCGTAAAAATTCGTCAGGTCACGACGAAGCCAATCCTCGACGCATTGTGACTGGCAGGCTCCCAGTAGCTATTCCGATCAGGTTTTCCTGAATTATTCGACCCGGATCAAAAATTTCACCACTTTTGGCGATTTCTCGATTTCGGCGATTTCCCTTAGTATAATGCCTTCAGAAGCCCGTAAAAATTCGTCAGGTCACGACGAAGCCAATCCTCGACGCATTGTGACCGGCAGGCTCCCAGTAGCTCTTCCGATCAGGTTTTCCTGAATTATTCGACCCGAATCCAAAATTTCACCACTTTTGGCGATTTCTCGATTTCGGCGATTTCCCCTAGTATAATGCCTTCAGAAGCCCGTAAAAATTCGTCAGGTCACGACGAAGCCAATCCTCGACGCATTGTGACCGGCAGGCTCCCAGTAGCTATTCCGATCAGGTTTTCCTGAATTTTTCGACCCGGATCCAAAATTTCACCACTTTTGGCGATTTCTCGATTTCGGCGATTTCCCCTAGTATAATGCCTTCAGAAGCCCGTAAAAATTCGTCAGGTCACGACGAAGCCAATCCTCCACGCATTGTGACCGGCAGGCTCCCAGTAGCTATTCCGATCAGGTTTTCCTGAATTATTCGACCCGGATCCAAAATTTCACCACTTTTGGCGATTTCTCGATTTCGGCGATTTCCCCTAGTATAATGCCTTCAGAAGCCCGTAAAAATTCGTCCGGTCACGACGAAGCCAATCCTCGACGCATTGTGACCGGCAGGCTCCCAGTAGCTATTCCGATCAGGTTTTCCTGAATTATTCGACCCGGATCCAAAATTTCACCACTTTTTGCGATTTCTCGATTTCGGCGATTTCCCCTAGTATAATGCCTTCAGAAGCCCGTAAAAATTCGTCCGGTCACGACGAAGCCAATCCACGACGCATTGTGACCGGCAGGCTCCCAGTAGCTCTTCTGATTAGATTTTCCTGAATTATTCGACCCTGATCAAAAATTTCACCACTTTTGGCGATTTCTCGATTTCGGCGATTTCCCCTAGTATAATGCCTTCAGAAGCCCGTAAAAATTCGTGAGGTCACGACGAAGCCAACCCTCGACGCATTGTGACCGTCAGGCTCCAAGTAGCTATTCCGATCAGGTTTTCCTGAATTATTCGACCCGGATCCAAAATTTCACCACTTTTGGCGATTTCTCGATTTCGGCGATTTCCCCTAGTATAATGCCTTCAGAAGCCCGTAAAAATTCGTCAGGTCATGACGAAGCCAATCCTCGACGCATTGTGACCGGCAGGATCCCAGTAGCTCTTCCGATCAGGTTTTCCTGAATTATTTGACCCGGATCCAAAATTTCACCACTTTTGGCGATTTCTCGATTTCGGCGATTTCTCCTAGTATAATGCCTTCAGAAGCCCGAAAAAATTCGTCAGGTCACCACGAAGCCAATCCTCGACGCATTGTGACCGGCAGGCTCCCAGTAGCTCTTCCGATCAGGTTTTCCTGAATTATTCGACCCGAATCCAAAATTTCACCACTTTTGGCGATTTCTCGATTTCGGCGATTTCCCCTAGTATAATGCCTTCAGAAGCCCGTAAAAATTCGTCAGGTCACGACGAAGCCAATCCTCGACGCATTGTGACCGGCAGGCTCCCAGTAGCTATTCCGATCAGGTTTTCCTGAATTATTCGACCCGGATCCAAAATTTCACCACTTTTGGCGATTTCTCGATTTATGCGATTTCCCCTAGTATAATGCCTTCAGAAGCCCGTAAAAATTCGTCAGGTCACGACGAAGCCAATCCTCGACGGATTGTGACCGGCAGGCTCCCAGTAGCTCTTCCGATCAGGTTTTCCTGAATTATTCGACCCGGATCCAAAATTTCACCACTTTTTGCGATTTCTCGATTTCGGCGATTTCCCCTAGTATAATGCCTTCAGAAGCCCGTAAAAATTCGTCAGATCACGACGAAGCCAATCCTCGACGCATTGTGACAGGTAGGCTCCCAGTAGCTATTCCGATCAGGTTTTCCTGAATTATTCGACCTGGATCCAAAATTTCACCCCTTTTGGTGATTTCTCGATTTCGGCGATTTCCCCTAGTATAATGCCTTCAGAAGCCCGTAAAAATTCGTCGGATCACGACGAAGCCAATCCTCTGCGCATTGTGCCCGGCAGGCTCCCAGTAGCTATTCCGATCAGGTTTTCCTGAATTATTCGACCCGGATCCAAAATTTCACCACTTTTGGCGATTTCTCGATTTCAGCGATTTCCCCTAGTATAATGCCTTCAGAAGCCCGTAAAAATTCGTCAGGTCACGACGAAGCCAATCCTCGACGCATTGTGACCGGCAGGCTCCCAGTAGCTCTTCCGATCAGGTTTTCCTGAATTATTTGACCCGGATCCAAAATTTCACCACTTTTGGCGATTTCTCGATTTCGGCGATTTCCCCTAGTATAATGCCTTCAGAAGCCCGAAAAAATTCGTCAGGTCACCACGAAGCCAATCCTCAACGCATTGTGACCGGCAGGCTCCCAGTAGCTCTTCCGATCAGGTTTTCCTGAATTATTCGACCCGAATCCAAAATTTCACCACTTTTGGCGATTTCTCGATTTCGGCGATTTCCCCTAGTATAATGCCTTCAGAAGCCCGTAAAAATTCGTCAGGTCACGACGAAGCCAATCCTCGACGCATTGTGACCGGCAGGCTCCCAGTAGCTATTCCGATCAGGTTTTCCTGAATTATTCGACCCGGATCCAAAATTTCACCACTTTTGGCGATTTCTCGATTTCGGCGATTTCCCCTAGTATAATGCCTTCAGAAGCCCGTAAAAATTCGTCAGGTCACGACGAAGCCAATCCTCGACGCATTGTGACCGGCAGGCTCCCAGTAGCTATTCTGATCAGGTTTTCCTGAATTATTCGACCCGTATCCAAAATTTCACCACTTTTGGCGATTTCTCGATTTCGGCGATTTCCCCTAGTATAATGCCTTCAGAAGCCCGTAAAAATTCGTCAGGTCACGACGAAGCCAATCCTCGACGCATTGTGACCGGCAGGCTCCCAATAGTTATTCCGATCAGGTTTTCCTGAATTATTCGACCCGGATCACAAATTTCACCACTTTTGGCGATTTCTCGATTTCTGCGATTTCCCCTAGTATAATGCCTTCAGAAGCCCGTAAAAATTCGTCAGGTCACGACGAAGCCAATCCTCGACGCATTGTGACCGGCAGGCTCCCAGTAGCTCTTCCGATCAGGTTTTCCTGAATTATTCGACCCGGATCCAAAATTTCACCACTTTTTGCGATTTCTCGATTTCGGCGATTTCCCCTAGTATAATGCCTTCAGAAGCCCGTAAAAATTCGTCAGATCACGACGAAGCCAATCCTCGACGCATTGTGACAGGTAGGCTCCCAGTAGCTATTCCGATCAGGTTTTCCTGAATTATTCGACCTGGATCCAAAATTTCACCCCTTTTGGTGATTTCTCGATTTCGGCGATTTCCCCTAGTATAATGCCTTCAGAAGCCCGTAAAAATTCGTCGGATCACGACGAAGCCAATCCTCGGCGCATTGTGCCCGGCAGGCTCCCAGTAGCTATTCCGATCAGGTTTTCCTGAATTATTCGACCCGGATCTAAAATTTCACCACTTTTGGCGATTTCTCGATTTCGGCGATTTCCCCTAGTATAATGCCTTCAGAAGCCCGTAAAAATTCGTCAGGTCACGACGAAGCCAATCCTCGACGCATTGTGACCGGCAGGCTCCCAGTAGCTATTCTGATCAGGTTTTCCTGAATTATTCGACCCGTATCCAAAATTTCACCACTTTTGGCGATTTCTCGATTTCGGCGATTTCCCATAGTATAATGCCTTTAGAAGCCCGTAAAAATTCGTCAGGTCACGACGAAGCCAATCCTCGACGCATTGTGACCGACAGGCTCCCAGTAGCTATTCCGATCAGGTTTTCCTGAATTATTCGACCCGGATCCAAAATTTCACCACTTTTGGCGATTTCTCGATTTCTGCGATTTCCCCTAGTATAATGCCTTCAGAAGCCCGTAAAAATTCGTCAGGTCACGACGAAGCCAATCCTCGACGCATTGTGACCGGCAGGCTCCCAGTAGCTATTTCGATCAGGTTTTCCTGAATTATTCGACCCGGATCCAAAATTTCACTACTTTTGGCGATTTCTCGATTTCGGCGATTTCCCCTAGTATAATGCCTTCAGAAGCCCGTAAAAATTCGTCAGGTCACGACGAAGCCAATCCTCGACGCATTGTGACCGGCAGGCTCCCAGTAGCTATTCTGATCAGGTTTTCCTGAATTATTCGACCCGTATCCAAAATTTCACCACTTTTGGCGATTTCTCGATTTCGGCGATTTCCCCTAGTATAATGCCTTCAGAAGCCGGTTAAAATTCGTCAGATCCCGACGAAGCCAATTCTCGACGCATTGTGACCGGCAGGCTCCCAGTAGCTATTCCGATCAGGTTTTCCTGAATTATTCGACCCGGATCCAAAATTTCACCACTTTTGGCGATTTCTCGATTTCTGCGATTTCCCCTAGTATAATGCCTTCAGAAGCCCGTAAAAATTCGTCAGGTCACGACGAAACCAATCCTCGACGCATTGTGACCGGCAGGCTCCCAGTAGCTATTTCGATCAGGTTTTCCTGAATTATTCGACCCGGATCCAAAATTTCACTACTTTTGGCGATTTCTCGATTTCGGCGATTTCCCCTAGTATAATGCCTTCAGAAGCCCGTAAAAATTCGTCAGGTCACGACGAAGCCAATCCTCGACGCATTGTGATCGGCAGGCTCCCAGTAGCTATTCTGATCAGGTTTTCCTGAATTATTCGACCCGTATCCAAAATTTCACCACTTTTGGCGATTTCTCGATTTCGGCGATTTCCCCTAGTATAATGCCTTCAGAAGCCGGTTAAAATTCGTCAGATCCCGACGAAGCCAATTCTCGACGCATTGTGACCGGCAGGCTCCCAGTAGCTATTCCGATCAGGTTTTCCTGAATTATTCGACCCGGATCCAAAATTTTACCACTTTTGGCGATTTCTCGATTTCGGCGATTTCCCCTAGTATAATGCCTTCAGAAGCCCGTAAAAATTCGTCGGATCACGACGAAGCCAATCCTCGGCGCATTGTGACCTGCAGGCTCCAGTAGCTATTCCGATCAGGTTTTCCTGAATTATTCGACCCGGATCCAAAATTTCACCACTTTTGGCGATTTCTCGATTTCGGCGATTTCCCCTAGTATAATGCCTTCAGAAGCCCGTAAAAATTCGTCGGATCACGACGAAGCCAATCCTCGACGCATTGTGACCGGCAGGCTCCCAGTAGCTATTCCGATCAGGTTTTCCTGAATTATTTGACCCGGATCCAAAATTTCACCCCTTTTGGCGATTTCTCGATTTCGGCAATTTCCCCTATTATAATGCCTTCAGAAGCCCGTAAAAATTCGTCGGATCACGACGAAGCCAATCCTCGACGCATTGTGACCGGCAGGCTCCCAGTAGCTATTCCGATCAGGTTTTCCTGAGTTATTCGACCCGGATCCAAAATTTCACCACTTTTGGCGATTTCTCGATTTCGGCGATTTCCCCTAGTATAATGCCTTCAGAAGCCCGTAAAAATTCGTCGGATCACGACGAAGCCAATCCTCGACGCATTGTGACCGGCAGGCTCCCAGTAGCTATTCCGATCAGGTTTTCCTGAATTATTCGACCCGGATCCAAAATTTCACCACTTTCGGCGATTTCACCTAGTATAATGCCTTCAGAAGCCCGTAAAAATTCGTCGGATCACGACGAAGCCAATCCTCGACGCATTGTGACCGGCAGGCTCCCAGTAGCTATTCCGATTAGGTTTTCCTGAATTATTCGACCCGGATCCAAAATTTCACCACTTTTGGCGATTTCTCGATTTCGGCGATTTCCCCTAGTATAATGCCTTCAGAAGCCCGTAAAAATTCGTCCGGTCACGACGAAGCCAATCCTCGACGCATTGTGACCGGCAGGCTCCCAGTAGCTATTCCGATCAGGTTTTCCTGAATTATTCGACCCGGATCCAAAATTTCACCACTTTTTGCGATTTCTCGATTTCGGCGATTTCCCCTAGTATAATGCCTTCAGAAGCCCGTAAAAATTCGTCCGGTCACGACGAAGCCAATCCACGACACATTGTGACCGGCAGGCTCCCAGTAGCTCTTCTGATTAGATTTTCCTGAATTATTCGACCCTGATCCAAAATTTCACCACTTTTGGCGATTTCTCGATTTCGGCGATTTCCCCTAGTATAATGCCTTCAGAAGCCCGTAAAAATTCGTCAGGTCACGACGAAGCCAACCCTCGATGCATTGTGACCGGCAGGCTCCAAGTAGCTATTCCGATCAGGTTTTCCTGAATTATTCGACCCGGATCCAAAATTTCACCACTTTTGGCGATTTCTCGATTTCGGCGATTTCCCCTAGTATAATGCCTTCAGAAGCCCGTAAAAATTCGTCAGGTCATGACGAAGCCAATCCTCGACGCATTGTGACCGGCAGGCTCCCAGTAGCTCTTCCGATCAGGTTTTCCTGAATTATTTGACCCGGATCCAAAATTTCACCACTTTTGGCGATTTCTCGATTTCGGCGATTTCTCCTAGTATAATGCCTTCAGAAGCCCGAAAAAATTCGTCAGGTCACCACGAAGCCAATCCTCGACGCATTGTGACCGGCAGGCTCCCAGTAGCTATTCCGATCAGGTTTTCCTGAATTATTCGACCCGGATCCAAAATTTCACCACTTTCGGCGATTTCACCTAGTATAATGCCTTCAGAAGCCCGTAAAAATTCGTCGGATCACGACGAAGCCAATCCTCGACGCATTGTGACCGGCAGGCTCCCAGTAGCTATTCCGATTAGGTTTTCCTGAATTATTCGACCCGGATCCAAAATTTCACCACTTTTGGCGATTTCTCGATTTCGGCGATTTCCCCTAGTATAATGCCTTCAGAAGCCCGTAAAAATTCGTCCGGTCACGACGAAGCCAATCCTCGACGCATTGTGACCGGCAGGCTCCCAGTAGCTATTCCGATCAGGTTTTCCTGAATTATTCGACCCGGATCCAAAATTTCACCACTTTTTGCGATTTCTCGATTTCGGCGATTTCCCCTAGTATAATGCCTTCAGAAGCCCGTAAAAATTCGTCCGGTCACGACGAAGCCAATCCACGACGCATTGTGACCGGCAGGCTCCCAGTAGCTCTTCTGATTAGATTTTCCTGAATTATTCGACCCTGATCCAAAATTTCACCACTTTTGGCGATTTCTCGATTTCGGCGATTTCCCCTAGTATAATGCCTTCAGAAGCCCGTAAAAATTCGTCAGGTCACGACGAAGCCAACCCTCGACGCATTGTGACCGGCAGGCTCCAAGTAGCTATTCCGATCAGGTTTTCCTGAATTATTCGACCCGGATCCAAAATTTCACCACTTTTGGCGATTTCTCGATTTCGGCGATTTCCCCTAGTATAATGCCTTCAGAAGCCCGTAAAAATTCGTCAGGTCATGACGAAGCCAATCCTCGACGCATTGTGACCGGCAGGCTCCCAGTAGCTCTTCCGATCAGGTTTTCCTGAATTATTTGACCCGGATCCAAAATTTCACCACTTTTGGCGATTTCTCGATTTCGGCGATTTCTCCTAGTATAATGCCTTCAGAAGCCCGAAAAAATTCGTCAGGTCACCACGAAGCCAATCCTCGACGCATTGTGACCGGCAGGCTCCCAGTAGCTCTTCCGATCAGGTTTTCCTGAATTATTCGACCCGAATCCAAAATTTCACCACTTTTGGCGATTTCTCGATTTCGGCGATTTCCCCTAGTATAATGCCTTCAGAAGCCCGTAAAAATTCGTCAGGTCATGACGAAGCCAATCCTCGACGCATTGTGACCGGCAGGCTCCCAGTAGCTATTCCGATCAGGTTTTCCTGAATTATTCGACCCGGATCCAAAATTTCACCACTTTTTGCGATTTCTCGATTTCGGCGATTTCCCCTAGTATAATGCCTTCAGAAGCCCGTAAAAATTCGTCCGGTCACGACGAAGCCAATCCACGACGCATTGTGACCGGCAGGCTCCCAGTAGCTCTTCTGATTAGATTTTCCTGAATTATTCGACCCTGATCCAAAATTTCACCACTTTTGGCGATTTCTCGATTTCGGCGATTTCCCCTAGTATAATGCCTTCAGAAGCCCGTAAAAATTCGTGAGGTCACGACGAAGCCAACCCTCGACGCATTGTGACCGTCAGGCTCCAAGTAGCTATTCCGATCAGGTTTTCCTGAATTATTCGACCCGGATCCAAAATTTCACCACTTTTGGCGATTTCTCGATTTCGGCGATTTCCCCTAGTATAATGCCTTCAGAAGCCCGTAAATATTCGTCAGGTCATGACGAAGCCAATCCTCGACGCATTGTGACCGGCAGGCTCCCAGTAGCTCTTCCGATCAGGTTTTCCTGAATTATTTGACCCGGATCCAAAATTTCACCACTTTTGGCGATTTCTCGATTTCGGCGATTTCTCCTAGTATAATGCCTTCAGAAGCCCGAAAAAATTCGTCAGGTCACCACGAAGCCAATCCTCGACGCATTGTGACCGGCAGGCTCCCAGTAGCTCTTCCGATCAGGTTTTCCTGAATTATTCGACCCGAATCCAAAATTTCACCACTTTTGGCGATTTCTCGATTTCGGCGATTTCCCCTAGTATAATGCCTTCAGAAGCCCGTAAAAATTCGTCAGGTCACGACGAAGCCAATCCTCGACGCATTGTGACCGGCAGGCTCCCAGTAGCTATTCCGATCAGGTTTTCCTGAATTATTCGACCCGGATCCAAAATTTCACCACTTTTGGCGATTTCTCGATTTCTGCGATTTCCCCTAGTATAATGCCTTCAGAAGCCCGTAAAAATTCGTCAGGTCACGACGAAGCCAATCCTCGACGCATTGTGACCGGCAGGCTCCCAGTAGCTCTTCCGATCAGGTTTTCCTGAATTATTCGACCCGGATCCAAAATTTCACCACTTTTTGCGATTTCTCGATTTCGGCGATTTCCCCTAGTATAATGCCTTCAGAAGCCCGTAAAAATTCGTCAGATCACGACGAAGCCAATCCTCGACGCATTGTGACAGGTAGGCTCCCAGTAGCTATTCCGATCAGGTTTTCCTGAATTATTCGACCTGGATCCAAAATTTCACCCCTTTTGGTGATTTCTCGATTTCGGCGATTTCCCCTAGTATAATGCCTTCAGAAGCCCGTAAAAATTCGTCGGATCACGACGAAGCCAATCCTCGGCGCATTGTGCCTGGCAGGCTCCCAGTAGCTATTCCGATCAGGTTTTCTTGAATTATTCGACCCGGATCCAAAATTTCACCACTTTTGGCGATTTCTCGATTTCGGCGATTTCCCCTAGTATAATGCCTTCAGAAGCCCGTAAAAATTCGTCAGGTCACGACGAAGCCAATCCTCGACGCATTGTGACCGGCAGGCTCCCAGTAGCTCTTCCGATCAGGTTTTCCTGAATTATTTGACCCGGATCCAAAATTTCACCACTTTTGGCGATTTCTCGATTTCGGCGATTTCCCCTAGTATAATGCCTTCAGAAGCCCGAAAAAATTCGTCAGGTCACCACGAAGCCAATCCTCGACGCATTGTGACCGGCAGGCTCCCAGTAGCTCTTCCGATCAGGTTTTCCTGAATTATTCGACCCGAATCCAAAATTTCACCACTTTTGGCGATTTCTCGATTTCGGCGATTTCCCCTAGTATAATGCCTTCAGAAGCCCGTAAAAATTCGTCAGGTCACGACGAAGCCAATCCTCGACGCATTGTGACCGGCAGGCTCCCACTAGCTATTCCGATCAGGTTTTCCTGAATTATTCGACCCGGATCCAAAATTTCACCACTTTTGGCGATTTCTCGATTTCGGCGATTTCCCCTAGTATAATGCCTTCAGAAGCCCGTAAAAATTCGTCAGGTCACGACGAAGCCAATCCTCGACGCATTGTGACCGGCAGGCTCCCAGTAGCTATTCTGATCAGGTTTTCCTGAATTATTCGACCCGTATCCAAAATTTCACCACTTTTGGCGATTTCTCGATTTCGGCGATTTCCCCTAGTATAATGCCTTCAGAAGCCCGTAAAAATTCGTCAGGTCACGACGAAGCCAATCCTCGACGCATTGTGACCGGCAGGCTCCCAATAGTTATTCCGATCAGGTTTTCCTGAATTATTCGACCCGGATCAAAATTTCACCACTTTTGGCGATTTCTCGATTTCTGCGATTTCCCCTAGTATAATGCCTTCAGAAGCCCGTAAAAATTCGTCAGGTCACGACGAAGCCAATCCTCGACGCATTGTGACCGGCAGGCTCCCAGTAGCTCTTCCGATCAGGTTTTCCTGAATTATTCAACCCGGATCCAAAATTTCACCACTTTTTGCGATTTCTCGATTTCGGCGATTTCCCCTAGTATAATGCCTTCAGAAGCCCGTAAAAATTCGTCAGATCACGACGAAGCCAATCCTCGACGCATTGTGATAGGTAGGCTCCCAGTAGCTATTCCGATCAGGTTTTCCTGAATTATTCGACCTGGATCCAAAATTTCACCCCTTTTGGTGATTTCTCGATTTCGGCGATTTCCCCTAGTATAATGCCTTCAGAAGCCCGTAAAAATTCGTCGGATCACGACGAAGCCAATCCTCGGCGCATTGTGCCCGGCAGGCTCCCAGTAGCTATTCCGATCAGGTTTTCCTGAATTATTCGACCCGGATCCAAAATTTCACCACTTTTGGCGATTTCTCGATTTCGGCGATTTCCCCTAGTATAATGCCTTCAGAAGCCCGTAAAAATTCGTCAGGTCACGACGAAGCCAATCCTCGACGCATTGTGACCGGCAGGCTCCCAGTAGCTATTCTGATCAGGTTTTCCTGAATTATTCGACCCGTATCCAAAATTTCACCACTTTTGGCGATTTCTCGATTTCGGCGATTTCCCCTAGTATAATGCCTTTAGAAGCCCGTAAAAATTCGTCAGGTCACGACGAAGCCAATCCTCGACGCATTGTGACCGGCAGGCTCCCAGTAGCTATTCCGATCAGGTTTTCCTGAATTATTCGACCCGGATCCAAAATTTCACCACTTTTGGCGATTTCTCGATTTCTGCGATTTTCCCTAGTATAATGCCTTCAGAAGCCCGTAAAAATTCGTCAGGTCACGACGAAGCCAATCCTCGACGCATTGTGACCGGCAGGCTCCCAGTAGCTCTTCCGATCAGGTTTTCCTGAATTATTCGACCCGGATCCAAAATTTCACCACTTTTTGCGATTTCTCGATTTCGGCGATTTCCCCTAGTATAATGCCTTCAGAAGCCCGTAAAAATTCGTCAGATCACGACGAAGCCAATCCTCGACGCATTGTGACAGGTAGGCTCCCAGTAGCTATTCCGATCAGGTTTTCCTGAATTATTCGACCTGGATCCAAAATTTCACCCCTTTTGGTGATTTCTCGATTTCGGCGATTTCCCCTAGTATAATGCCTTCAGAAGCCCGTAAAAATTCGTCGGATCACGACGAAGCCAATCCTCGGCGCATTGTGCCCGGCAGGCTCCCAGTAGCTATTCCGATCAGGTTTTCCTGAATTATTCGACCCGGATCTAAAATTTCACCACTTTTGGCGATTTCTCGATTTCGGCGATTTCCCCTAGTATAATGCCTTCAGAAGCCCGTAAAAATTCGTCAGGTCACGACGAAGCCAATCCTCGACGCATTGTGACCGGCAGGCTCCCAGTAGCTCTTCCGATCAGGTTTTCCTGAATTATTCGACCCGGATCCAAAATTTCACCACTTTTTGCGATTTCTCGATTTCGGCGATTTCCCCTAGTATAATGCCTTCAGAAGCCCGTAAAAATTCGTCAGATCACGACGAAGCCAATCCTCGATGCATTGTGACAGGTAGGCTCCCAGTAGCTATTCCGATCAGGTTTTCCTGAATTATTCGACCTGGATCCAAAATTTCACCCCTTTTGGTGATTTCTCGATTTCGGCGATTTCCCCTAGTATAATGCCTTCAGAAGCCCGTAAAAATTCGTCGGATCACGACGAAGCCAATCCTCGGCGCATTGTGCCTGGCAGGCTCCCAGTAGCTATTCCGATCAGGTTTTCTTAAATTATTCGACCCGGATCCAAAATTTCACCACTTTTGGCGATTTCTCGATTTCGGCGATTTCCCCTAGTATAATGCCTTCAGAAGCCCGTAAAAATTCGTCAGGTCACGACGAAGCCAATCCTCGACGCATTGTGACCGGCAGGCTCCCAGTAGCTCTTCCGATCAGGTTTTCCTGAATTATTTGACCCGGATCCAAAATTTCACCACTTTTGGCGATTTCTCGATTTCGGCGATTTCCCCTAGTATAATGCCTTCAGAAGCCCGAAAAAATTCGTCAGGTCACCACGAAGCCAATCCTCGACGCATTGTGACCGGCAGGCTCCCAGTAGCTCTTCCGATCAGGTTTTCCTGAATTATTCGACCCGAATCCAAAATTTCACCACTTTTGGCGATTTCTCGATTTCGGCGATTTCCCCTAGTATAATGCCTTCAGAAGCCCGTAAAAATTCGTCAGGTCACGACGAAGCCAATCCTCGACGCATTGTGACCGGCAGGCTCCCAGTAGCTATTCCGATCAGGTTTTCCTGAATTATTCGACCCGGATCCAAAATTTCACCACTTTTGGCGATTTCTCGATTTCGGCGATTTCCCCTAGTATAATGCCTTCAGAAGCCCGTAAAAATTCGTCAGGTCACGACGAAGCCAATCCTCGACGCATTGTGACCGGCAGGCTCCCAGTAGCTATTCTGATCAGGTTTTCCTGAATTATTCGACCCGTATCCAAAATTTCACCACTTTTGGCGATTTCTCGATTTCGGCGATTTCCCCTAGTATAATGCCTTCAGAAGCCCGTAAAAATTCGTCAGGTCACGACGAAGCCAATCCTCGACGCATTGTGACCGGCAGGCTCCCAATAGTTATTCCGATCAGGTTTTCCTGAATTATTCGACCCGGATCAAAATTTCACCACTTTTGGCGATTTCTCGATTTCTGCGATTTCCCCTAGTATAATGCCTTCAGAAGCCCGTAAAAATTCGTCAGGTCACGACGAAGCCAATCCTCGACGCATTGTGACCGGCAGGCTCCCAGTAGCTCTTCCGATCAGGTTTTCCTGAATTATTCAACCCGGATCCAAAATTTCACCACTTTTTGCGATTTCTCGATTTCGGCGATTTCCCCTAGTATAATGCCTTCAGAAGCCCGTAAAAATTCGTCAGATCACGACGAAGCCAATCCTCGACGCATTGTGATAGGTAGGCTCCCAGTAGCTATTCCGATCAGGTTTTCCTGAATTATTCGACCTGGATCCAAAATTTCACCCCTTTTGGTGATTTCTCGATTTCGGCGATTTCCCCTAGTATAATGCCTTCAGAAGCCCGTAAAAATTCGTCGGATCACGACGAAGCCAATCCTCGGCGCATTGTGCCCGGCAGGCTCCCAGTAGCTATTCCGATCAGGTTTTCCTGAATTATTCGACCCGGATCCAAAATTTCACCACTTTTGGCGATTTCTCGATTTCGGCGATTTCCCCTAGTATAATGCCTTCAGAAGCCCGTAAAAATTCGTCAGGTCACGACGAAGCCAATCCTCGACGCATTGTGACCGGCAGGCTCCCAGTAGCTATTCTGATCAGGTTTTCCTGAATTATTCGACCCGTATCCAAAATTTCACCACTTTTGGCGATTTCTCGATTTCGGCGATTTCCCCTAATATAATGCCTTTAGAAGCCCGTAAAAATTCGTCAGGTCACGACGAAGCCAATCCTCGACGCATTGTGACCGGCAGGCTCCCAGTAGCTATTCCGATCAGGTTTTCCTGAATTATTCGACCCGGATCCAAAATTTCACCACTTTTGGCGATTTCTCGATTTCTGCGATTTTCCCTAGTATAATGCCTTCAGAAGCCCGTAAAAATTCGTCAGGTCACGACGAAGCCAATCCTCGACGCATTGTGACCGGCAGGCTCCCAGTAGCTCTTCCGATCAGGTTTTCCTGAATTATTCGACCCGGATCCAAAATTTCACCACTTTTTGCGATTTCTCGATTTCGGCGATTTCCCCTAGTATAATGCCTTCAGAAGCCCGTAAAAATTCGTCAGATCACGACGAAGCCAATCCTCGACGCATTGTGACAGGTAGGCTCCCAGTAGCTATTCCGATCAGGTTTTCCTGAATTATTCGACCTGGATCCAAAATTTCACCCCTTTTGGTGATTTCTCGATTTCGGCGATTTCCCCTAGTATAATGCCTTCAGAAGCCCGTAAAAATTCGTCGGATCACGACGAAGCCAATCCTCGGCGCATTGTGCCCGGCAGGCTCCCAGTAGCTATTCCGATCAGGTTTTCCTGAATTATTCGACCCGGATCTAAAATTTCACCACTTTTGGCGATTTCTCGATTTCGGCGATTTCCCCTAGTATAATGCCTTCAGAAGCCCGTAAAAATTCGTCAGGTCACGACGAAGCCAATCCTCGACGCATTGTGACCGGCAGGCTCCCAGTAGCTATTCTGATCAGGTTTTCCTGAATTATTCGACCCGTATCCAAAATTTCACCACTTTTGGCGATTTCTCGATTTCGGCGATTTCCCATAGTATAATGCCTTTAGAAGCCCGTAAAAATTCGTCAGGTCACGACGAAGCCAATCCTCGACGCATTGTGACCGGCAGGCTCCCAGTAGCTATTCCGATCAGGTTTTCCTGAATTATTCGACCCGGATCCAAAATTTCACCACTTTTGGCGATTTCTCGATTTCTGCGATTTCCCCTAGTATAATGCCTTCAGAAGCCCGTAAAAATTCGTCAGGTCACGACGAAGCCAATCCTCGACGCATTGTGACCGGCAGGCTCCCAGTAGCTATTTCGATCAGGTTTTCCTGAATTATTCGACCCGGATCCAAAATTTCACTACTTTTGGCGATTTCTCGATTTCGGCGATTTCCCCTAGTATAATGCCTTCAGAAGCCCGTAAAAATTCGTCAGGTCACGACGAAGCCAATCCTCGACGCATTGTGACCGGCAGGCTCCCAGTAGCTATTCTGATCAGGTTTTCCTGAATTATTCGACCCGTATCCAAAATTTCACCACTTTTGGCGATTTCTCGATTTCGGCGATTTCCCCTAGTATAATGCCTTCAGAAGCCGGTTAAAATTCGTCAGATCCCGACGAAGCCAATTCTCGACGCATTGTGACCGGCAGGCTCCCAGTAGCTATTCCGATCAGGTTTTCCTGAATTATTCGACCCGGATCCAAAATTTCACCACTTTTGGCGATTTCTCGATTTCTGCGATTTCCCCTAGTATAATGCCTTCAGAAGCCCGTAAAAATTCGTCAGGTCACGACGAAGCCAATCCTCGACGCATTGTGACCGGCAGGCTCCCAGTAGCTATTTCGATCAGATTTTCCTGAATTATTCGACCCGGATCCAAAATTTTACTACTTTTGGCGATTTCTCGATTTCGGCGATTTCCCCTAGTATAATGCCTTCAGAAGCCCGTAAAAATTCGTCAGGTCACGACGAAGCCAATCCTCGACGCATTGTGATCGGCAGGCTCCCAGTAGCTATTCTGATCAGGTTTTCCTGAATTATTCGACCCGTATCCAAAATTTCACCACTTTTGGCGATTTCTCGATTTCGGCGATTTCCCCTAGTATAATGCCTTCAGAAGCCGGTTAAAATTCGTCAGATCCCGACGAAGCCAATTCTCGACGCATTGTGACCGGCAGGCTCCCAGTAGCTATTCCGATCAGGTTTTCCTGAATTATTCGACCCGGATCCAAAATTTTACCACTTTTGGCGATTTCTCGATTTCGGCGATTTCCCCTAGTATAATGCCTTCAGAAGCCCGTAAAAATTCGTCGGATCACGACGAAGCCAATCCTCGGCGCATTGTGACCTGCAGGCTCCAGTAGATATTCCGATCAGGTTTTCCTGAATTATTCGACCCGGATCCAAAATTTCACCACTTTTGGCGATTTCTCGATTTCGGCGATTTCCCCTAGTATAATGCCTTCAGAAGCCCGTAAAAATTCGTCGGATCACGACGAAGCCAATCCTCGACGCATTGTGACCGGCAGGCTCCCAGTAGCTATTCTGATCCGGTTTTCCTGAATTATTCGACCCGGATCCAAAATTTCACCACTTTTGGCGATTTCTCGATTTCGGCAATTTCCCCTAGTATAATGCCTTCAGAAGCCCGTAAAAATTCTTCGGATCACGACGAAGCCAATCCTCGACGCATTGTGACCGGCAGGCTCCCAGTAGCTATTCCGATCAGGTTTTCCTGAATTATTCGACCCGGATCCAAAATTTCACCACTTTCGGCGATTTCCCCTAGTATAATGCCTTCAGAAGCCCGTAAAAATTCGTCGGATCACGACGAAGCCAATCCTCGACGCATTGTGACCGGCAGGCTCCCAGTAGCTATTCCGATCAGGTTTTCCTGAATTATTCGACCCAGATCCAAAATTTCACCACTTTCGGCGATTTCTCGATTTCGGCGATTTCCCCTAGTATAATGCCTTCAGAAGCCCGTAAAAATTCGTCGGATCACGACGAAGCCAATCCTCGACGCATTGTGACCGGCAGGCTCCCAGTAGCTATTCCGATCAGGTTTTCCTGAATTATTTGACCCGGATCCAAAATTTCACCCCTTTTGGCGATTTCTCGATTTCGGCAATTTCCCCTATTATAATGCCTTCAGAAGCCCGTAAAAATTCGTCGGATCACGACGAAGCCAATCCTCGACGCATTGTGACCGGCAGGCTCCCAGTAGCTATTCCGATCAGGTTTTCCTGAGTTATTCGACCCGGATCCAAAATTTCACCACTTTTGGCGATTTCTCGATTTCGGCGATTTCCCCTAGTATAATGCCTTCAGAAGCCCGTAAAAATTCGTCGGATCACGACGAAGCCAATCCTCGACGCATTGTGACCGGCAGGCTCCCAGTAGCTATTCCGATCAGGTTTTCCTGAATTATTCGACCCGGATCCAAAATTTCACCACTTTCGGCGATTTCACCTAGTATAATGCCTTCAGAAGCCCGTAAAAATTCGTCGGATCACGACGAAGCCAATCCTCGACGCATTGTGACCGGCAGGCTCCCAGTAGCTATTCCGATTAGGTTTTCCTGAATTATTCGACCCGGATCCAAAATTTCACCACTTTTGGCGATTTCTCGATTTCGGCGATTTCCCCTAGTATAATGCCTTCAGAAGCCCGTAAAAATTCGTCGGATCACGACGAAGCCAATCCTCGACGCATTGTGACCGGCAGGCTCCCAGTAGCTATTCCGATCAAGTTTTCCTGAACTATTCGACCCGGATCCAAAATTTCACCACTTTTGGCGATTTCTCGATTTCGGCGATTTCCCCTAGTATAATGCCTTCAGAAGCCCGTAAAAATTCGTCGGATCACGACGAAGCCAATCCTCGACGCATTGTGACCGGCAGGCTCCCAGTAGCTATTCCGATCAGGTTTTCCTGAATTATTCGATCCGGATCCAAAATTTCACCACTTTTGGCGATTTCTCGATTTCGGCGATTTCCCCTAGTATAATGCCTTCAGAAGCCCGTAAAAATTCGTCGGATCACGACGAAGCCAATCCTCGATGCATTGTGACCGGCAGGCTCCCAGTAGCTATTCCGATCAGGTTTTCCTGAATTACTCGACCCGGATCCAAAATTTCACCACTTTTGGCGATTTCTCGATTTCGGCGATTTCCCCTAGTATAATGCCTTCAGAAGCCCGTAAACATTCGTCGGATCACGACGAAGCCAATCCTCGACGCATTGTGACCGGCAGGCTCCCAGTAGCTATTCCGATCAGGTTTTCCTGAATTATTCGACCCGGATCAAAAATTTCACCACTTTTGGCGATTTCTCGATTTCGGCGATTTCCCCTAGTATAATGCCTTCAGAAGCCCGTAAAAATTCGTCGGATCACGACGAAGCCAATCCTCGACGCATTGTGACCGGCAGGCTCCCAGTAGCTATTCCGATCAGGTTATCCTGAATTATTCGACCCGGATCCAAAATTTCACCCCTTTTGGCGATTTCTCGATTTCGGCGATTTTCCCTAATATAATGCCTTCAGAAGCCCGTAAAAATTCGTCGGATCACGACGAAGCCAATCCTCGACGCATTGTGACCGGCAGGCTCCCAGTAGCTATTCCGATCAGGTTTTCCTGAAGTATTCGACCCGGATCCAAAATTTCACCCCTTTTGGCGATTTCTCGATTTCGGCGATTTCTCCTAGTATAATGCCTTCAGAAGCCCGTAAAAATTCGTCGGATCACGAAGAAGCCAATCCTCGACGCATTGTGACCGGCAGGCTCCCGGTAGCTATTCCGATCAGGTTTTCCTGAACTATTCGACCCGGATCCAAAATTTCACCACTTTTGGCGATTTCTCGATTTCGGCGATTTCCCCTAGTATAATGCCTTCAGAAGCCCGTAAAAATTCGTCGGATCACGACGAAGCCAATCCTCGACGCATTGTGACCGGCAGGCTCCTAGTAGCTATTCCGATCAGGTTTTCCTGAACTATTCGACCCGGATCCAAAATTTCACCACTTTTGGTGATTTCTCGATTTCGGCGATTTTCCCTAGTATAATGCCTTCAGAAGCCCGTAAAAATTCGTCGGATCACGACGAAGCCAATCCTCGACGCATTGTGACCGGCAGGCTCCCGGTAGCTATTCCGATCAGGTTTTCCTGAACTATTCGACCCGGATCCAAAATTTCACCACTTTTGGCGATTTCTCGATTTCGGCGATTTCCCCTAGTATAATGCCTTCAGAAGCCCGTAAAAATTCGTCGGATCACGACGAAGCCAATCCTCGATGCATTGTGACCGGCAGGCTCCCGGTAGCTATTCCGATCAGGTTTTCCTGAACTATTCGACCCGGATCCAAAATTTCACCACTTTTGGCGATTTCTCGATTTCGGCGATTTCCCCTAGTATAATGCCTTCAGAAGCCCGTAAAAATTCGTAGGATCACGACGAAGCCAATCCTCGACGCATTGTGACCGGCAGGCTCCCAGTAGCTATTCCGATCAGGTTTTCCTGAACTATTCGACCCGGATCCAAAATTTCACCACTTTTGGCGATTTCTCGATTTCGGCGATTTCCCCTAGTATAATGCCTTCAGAAGCCCGTAAAAATTCGTAGGATCACGACGAAGCCAATCCTCGACGCATTGTGACCGGCAGGCTCCCGGTAGCTATTTCGATCAGGTTTTCCTGAACTATTCGACCCGGATCCAAAATTTCAACACTTTTGGCGATTTCTCGATTTCGGCGATTTTCCCTAGTATAATGCCTTCAGAAGCCCGTAAAAATTCGTCGGATCACGACGAAGCCAATCCTCGACGCATTGTGACCGGCAGGCTCCCGGTAGCTATTCCGATCAGGTTTTGCTGAACTATTCGACCCGGATCCAAAATTTCACCACTTTTGGCGATTTCTCGATTTCGGCGATTTCCCCTAGTATAATGCCTTCAGAAGCCCGTAAAAATTCGTCGGATCACGACGAAGCCAATCCTCGACGCATTGTGACCGGCAGGCTCCCAGTAGCTATTCCGATTAGGTTTTCCTGAACTATTCGACCCGGATTCAAAATTTCACCACTTTTGGCGATTTCTCGATTTCGGCGATTTCCCCTAGTATAATGCCTTCAGAAGCCCGTAAAAATTCGTCGGATCACGACGAAGCCAATCCTCGACGCATTGTGACCGGCAAGCTCCCAGTATCTATTCCGATCAGGTTTTCCTGAATTATTCGACCCGGATCCAAAATTTCACCACTTTTGGCGATTTCTCGATTTCGGCGATTTCCCCTAGTTTAATGCCTTCAGAAGCCCGTAAAAATTCGTCAGATCACGACGAAGCCAATCCTCGACGCATTGTGACCGGCAGGCTCCCAGTAGCTATTCCGATCAGGTTTTCCTGAATTATTCGACCCGGATCCAAAATTTCACCACTTTTGGCGATTTCTCGATTTCGGCGATTTCCCCTAGTATAATGCCTTCAGAAGCCCGTAAAAATTCGTCGGATCACGACGAAGCCAATCCTCGACGCATTGTGACCGGCAGGCTCCCAGTAGCTATTCCGATAAGGATTTCCTGAATTATTCGACCCGGATCCAAAATTTCCCCTAGTATAATGCCTTCAGAAGCCCGTAAAAATTCGTCGGATCACGACGAAGCCAATCCTCGACGCATTGTGACCGGCAGGCTCCCAGTAGCTATTCCGATCAGGTTTTCCTGAACTATTCGACCCGGATCCAAAATTTCACCACTTTTGGCGATTTCTCGATTTCGGCAATTTCCCCTAGTATAATGCCTTCAGAAGCCCGTAAAAATTCGTCGGATCACGACGAAGCCAATCCTCGACGCATTGTGACCGGCAGGCTCCCGGTAGCTATTCCGATCAGGTTTTCCTGAACTATTCGACCCGGATCCAAAATTTCACCACTTTTGGCGATTTCTCGATTTCGGCGATTTCCCCTAGTATAATGCTTTCAGAAGCCCGTAAAAATTCGTCGGATCACGACGAAGCCAATCCTCGACGCATTGTGACCGGCAGGCTCCCAGCAGCTATTCCGATCAGGTTTTCCTGAACTATTCGACCCGGATCCAAAATTTCACCACTTTTGGCGATTTCTCGATTTCGGCGATTTCCCCTAGTATAATGCCTTCAGAAGCCCGTAAAAATTCGTCGGATCACGACGAAGCCAATCCTCGACGCATTGTGACCGGCAGGCTCCCGGCAACTATTCCGATCAGGTTTTCCTGAACTATTCGACCCGGATCCAAAATTTCACCACTTTTGGCGATTTCTCGATTTCGGCGATTTCCCCTAGTATAATGCCTTCAGAAGCCCGTAAAAATTCGTCGGATCACGACGAAGCAAATCCTCGACGCATTGTGACCGGCAGGCTCCCAGTCGCTATTCCGATCAGGTTTTCCTGAACTATTCGACCCGGATCCAAAATTTCACCACTTTTGGAGATTTCTCGATTTCGGCGATTTTCCCTAGTATAATGCCTTCAGAAGCCAGTAAAAATTCGTCGGATCACGACGAAGCCAATCCTCGACGCATTGTGACCGGCTGACTCCCAGTAGCTATTCCGATCAGGTTTTCCTGAACTATTCGACCCGGATCCAAAATTTCACCACTTTTGGCGATTTCTCGATTTCGGCGATTTCCCCTAGTATAATGCCTTCAGAAGCCCGTAAAAATTCGTCGGATCACGACGAAGCCAATCCTCGACGCATTGTGACCGGCAGGCTCCCAGTAGCTATTCCGATTAGGTTTTTCTGAACTATTCGACCCGGATCCAAAATTTCACCACTTTTGGCGATTTCTCGATTTCGGCGATTTCCCCTAGTAAAATGGCTTCAGAAGCCCGTAAAAATTCGTCGGATCACGACGAAGCCAATCCTCGACGCATTGTGACTGGCAGGCTCCCAGTAGCTATTCCGATCAGGTTTTCCTGAACTATTCGACCCGGATCCAAAATTTCACCACTTTTGGCGATTTCTCGATTTCGGCGATTTCCCCTAGTATAATGCCTTCAGAAGCCCGTATAAATTCGTCGGATCACGACGAAGCCAATCCTCGACGCATTGTGACCGGCAGGCTCCCAGTAGCTATTCCGATCAGGTTTTCCTGAACTATTCGACCCGGATCCAAAATTTCACCACTTTTGGCGATTTCTCGATTTCGGCGATTTCCCCTAGTATAATGCCTTCAGAAGCCCGAAAAAATTCGTCGGATCACGACGAAGCCAATCCTCGACGCATTGTGACCGGCAGGCTCCCAGTAGCTATTCCGATCAGGTTTTCCTGAACAATTCGACCCGGATCCAAAATTTCACCACTTTTGGCGATTTCTCGATTTTGACGATTTCCCCTAATATAATGCCTTCAGAAGCCCGTAAAAATTCGTCGGATCACGACGAAGCCAATCCTCGACGCATTGTGACCGGCAGGCTCCCAGTAGCTATTCCGATCAGGTTTTCCTGAACTATTCGACCCGGATCCTAAATTTCACCACTTTTCTCGATTTTGGCGATTTCGCCTAGTATAATGCCTTCTGAATCCCGTAAAAATTCGTCGGATCACGATGAAGCCAATCCTCGACGCATTGTGACCGGCAGGCTCCCAGTAGCTATTCTGATCAGGTTTTCCTTAACTATTCGACCCGGATCCAAAATTTCACCACTTTTGGCGATTTCTCGATTTCGGCGATTTCCCCTAGTATAATGCATTCAGAAGCCCAAAAAATTCGTCGGATCACGACGAAGCCAATCCTCGACGCATTGTGACCGGCAGGCTCCCAGTAGCTATTCCGATTAGGTTTTCCTGAACTATTCGACCCGGATCCAAAATTTCACCACTTTTGGCGAATTCTCGATTTCGGCGATTTCCCCTAGTATAATGCCTTCAGAAGCCCGTAAAAATTCGTCGGATCACGACGAAGCCAATTCTCAATGCATTGTGACCGGCAGGCTCCCAGTAGCTATTCCGATCAGGTTTTCCTGAACTATTCGACCCGGATCCAAAATTTCACCACTTTTGGCGATTTCTCGATTTCGGCAATTTCCCCTAGTATAATGCCTTCAGAAGCCCGTAAAAATTCGTCGGATCACGACGAAGCCAATCCTCGACGCATTGTGACTGGCAGGCTCCCAGTAGCTATTCCGATCAGGTTTTCCTGAACTATTCGACCCGGATCCAAAATTTCACCACTTTTGGCGATTTCTCGATTTCGGCGATTTCCCCTAGTATAATGCCTTCAGAAGCCCGTATAAATTCGTCGGATCACGACGAAGCCAATCCTCGACGCATTGTGACCGGCAGGCTCCCAGTAGCTATTCCGATCAGGTTTTCCTGAACTATTCGACCCGGATCCAAAATTTCACCACTTTTGGCGATTTCTCGATTTCGGCGATTTCCCCTAGTATAATGCCTTCAGAAGCCCGAAAAAATTCGTCGGATCACGACGAAGCCAATCCTCGACGCATTGTGACCGGCAGGCTCCCAGTAGCTATTCCGATCAGGTTTTCCTGAACAATTCGACCCGGATCCAAAATTTCACCACTTTTGGCGATTTCTCGATTTTGACGATTTCCCCTAATATAATGCCTTCAGAAGCCCGTAAAAATTCGTCGGATCACGACGAAGCCAATCCTCGACGCATTGTGACCGGCAGGCTCCCAGTAGCTATTCCGATCAGGTTTTCCTGAACTATTCGACCCGGATCCTAAATTTCACCACTTTTCTCGATTTTGGCGATTTCGCCTAGTATAATGCCTTCTGAATCCCGTAAAAATTCGTCGGATCACGATGAAGCCAATCCTCGACGCATTGTGACCGGCAGGCTCCCAGTAGCTATTCTGATCAGGTTTTCCTTAACTATTCGACCCGGATCCAAAATTTCACCACTTTTGGCGATTTCTCGATTTCGGCGATTTCCCCTAGTATAATGCATTCAGAAGCCCGAAAAAATTCGTCGGATCACGACGAAGCCAATCCTCGACGCATTGTGACCGGCAGGCTCCCAGTAGCTATTCCGATTAGGTTTTCCTGAACTATTCGACCCGGATCCAAAATTTCACCACTTTTGGCGAATTCTCGATTTCGGCGATTTCCCCTAGTATAATGCCTTCAGAAGCCCGTAAAAATTCGTCGGATCACGACGAAGCCAATTCTCAATGCATTGTGACCGGCAGGCTCCCAGTAGCTATTCCGATCAGGTTTTCCTGAACTATTCGACCCGGATCCAAAATTTCACCACTTTTGGCGATTTCTCGATTTCGGCGATTTCCCCTAGTATAATGCCTCCAGAAGCCCGTAAAAATTCGTCGGATCACGACGAAGCCAATCCTCGACGCATTGTGACCGGCAGGCTCCCGGTAGCTATTCCGATCAGGTTTTCCTGAACTATTCGACCCGGATCCAAAATTTCACCACTTTTGGCGATTTCTCGATTTCGGCGATTTCCCCTAGTATAATGCCTTCAGAAGCCCGTAAAAATTCGTCGGATCACGACGAAGCCAATCCTCGACGCATTGTGACCGGTAGGCTCCCGGTAGCTATTCCGATCAGGTTTTCCTGAACTATTCGACCCGGATCCAAAATTTCACCACTTTTGGCGATTTCTCGATTTCGGCGATTTCCCCTAGTATAATGCCTTCAGAAGCCCGTAAAAATTCGTCGGATCACGACGAAGCCAATCCTCGATGCATTGTGACCGGCAGGCTCCCGGTAGCTATTCCGATCAGGTTTTGCTGAACTATTCGACCCGGATCCAAAATTTCACCACTTTTGGCGATTTCTCGATTTCGGCGATTTCCCCTAGTATAATGCCTTCAGAAGCCCGTAAAAATTCGTCGGATCACGACGAAGCCAATCCTCGACGCATTGTGACCGGCAGGCTCCCGGTAGCTATTCCGATCAGGTTTTGCTGAACTATTCGACCCGGATCCAAAATTTCACCACTTTTGGCGATTTCTCGATTTCGGCGATTTGCCCTAGTATAATGCCTTCAGAAGCACGTAAAAATTCGTCGGATCACGACGAAGCCAATCCTCGACGCATTGTGACCGGCAGGCTCCCAGTAGCTATTCCGATAAGGTTTTCCTGAATTATTCGACCCGGATCCAAAATTTCCCCTAGTATAATGCCTTCAGAAGCCCGTAAAAATTCGTCGGATCACGACGAAGCCAATCCTCGACGCATTGTGACCGGCAGGCTCCCAGTAGCTATTCCGATCAGGTTTTCCTGAACTATTCGACCCGGATCCAAAATTTCACCACTTTTGGCGATTTCTCGATTTCGGCAATTTCCCCTAGTATAATGCCTTCAGAAGCCTGTAAAAATTCGTCGGATCACGACGAAGCCAATCCTCGACGCATTGTGACCGGCAGGCTCCCGGTAGCTATTCCGATCAGGTTTTCCTGAACTATTCGACCCGGATCCAAAATTTCATCACTTTTGGCGATTTCTCGATTTCGGCGATTTCCCCTAGTATAATGCCTTCAGAAGTCCGTAAAAATTCGTCGGATCACGACGAAGCCAATCCTCGACGCATTGTGACCGGCAGGCTCCCAGCAGCTATTCCGATCAGGTTTTCCTGAACTATTCGACCCGGATCCAAAATTTCACCACTTTTGGCGATTTCTCGATTTCGGCGATTTCCCCTAGTATAATGCCTTCAGAAGCCCGTAAAAATTCGTCGGATCACGACGAAGCCAATCCTCGACGCATTGTGACCGGCAGGCTCCCAGCAACTATTCCGATCAGGTTTTCCTGAACTATTCGACCCGGATCCAAAATTTCACCACTTTTGGCGATTTCTCGATTTCGGCGATTTCCCCTAGTATAATGCCTTCAGAAGCCCGTAAAAATTCGTCGGATCACGACGAAGCAAATCCTCGACGCATTGTGACCGGCAGGCTCCCAGTAGCTATTCCGATCAGGTTTTCCTGAACAATTCGACCCGGATCCAAAATTTCACCACTTTTGGCGATTTCTCGATTTTGACGATTTCCCCTAATATAATGCCTTCAGAAGCCCGTAAAAATTCGTCGGATCACGACGAAGCCAATCCTCGACGCATTGTGACCGGCAGGCTCCCAGCAACTATTCCGATCAGGTTTTCCTGAACTATTCGACCCGGATCCAAAATTTCACCACTTTTGGCGATTTCTCGATTTCGGCGATTCCCCCTAGTATAATGCCTTCAGAAGCCCGTAAAAATTCGTCAGGTCACGACGAAGCCAATCCTCGACGCATTGTGACCGGCAGGCTCCCAGTAGCTATTCCGATCAGGTTTTCCTGAATTATTCGACCCGGATCCAAAATTTCACCACTTTTGGCGATTTCTCGATTTCGGCGATTTGCCCTAGTATAATGCCTTCAGAAGCACGTAAAAATTCGTCGGATCACGACGAAGCCAATCCTCGACGCATTGTGACCGGCAGGCTCCCAGTAGCTATTCCGATAAGGTTTTCCTGAATTATTCGACCCGGATCCAAAATTTCCCCTAGTATAATGCCTTCAGAAGCCCGTAAAAATTCGTCGGATCACGACGAAGCCAATCCTCGACGCATTGTGACCGGCAGGCTCCCAGTAGCTATTCCGATCAGGTTTTCCTGAACTATTCGACCCGGATCCAAAATTTCACCACTTTTGGCGATTTCTCGATTTCGGCAATTTCCCCTAGTATAATGCCTTCAGAAGCCTGTAAAAATTCGTCGGATCACGACGAAGCCAATCCTCGACGCATTGTGACCGGCAGGCTCCCGGTAGCTATTCCGATCAGGTTTTCCTGAACTATTCGACCCGGATCCAAAATTTCATCACTTTTGGCGATTTCTCGATTTCGGCGATTTCCCCTAGTATAATGCCTTCAGAAGTCCGTAAAAATTCGTCGGATCACGACGAAGCCAATCCTCGACGCATTGTGACCGGCAGGCTCCCAGCAGCTATTCCGATCAGGTTTTCCTGAACTATTCGACCCGGATCCAAAATTTCACCACTTTTGGCGATTTCTCGATTTCGGCGATTTCCCCTAGTATAATGCCTTCAGAAGCCCGTAAAAATTCGTCGGATCACGACGAAGCCAATCCTCGACGCATATTGACCGGCAGGCTCCCAGCAACTATTCCGATCAGGTTTTCCTGAACTATTCGACCCGGATCCAAAATTTCACCACTTTTGGCGATTTCTCGATTTCGGCGATTTCCCCTAGTATAATGCCTTCAGAAGCCCGTAAAAATTCGTCGGATCACGACGAAGCAAATCCTCGACGCATTGTGACCGGCAGGCTCCCAGTAGCTATTCCGATCAGGTTTTCCTGAACAATTCGACCCGGATCCAAAATTTCACCACTTTTGGCGATTTCTCGATTTTGACGATTTCCCCTAATATAATGCCTTCAGAAGCCCGTAAAAATTCGTCGGATCACGACGAAGCCAATCCTCGACGCATTGTGACCGGCAGGCTCCCAGTAGCTATTCCGATCAGGTTTTCCTAAACTATTCGACCCGGATCCTAAATTTCACCACTTTTCTCGATTTTGGCGATTTCGCCTAGTATAATGCCTTCTGAATCCCGTAAAAATTCGTCGGATCACGATGAAGCCAATCCTCGACGCATTGTGACCGGCAGGCTCCCAGTAGCTATTCTGATCAGGTTTTCCTTAACTATTCGACCCGGATCCAAAATTTCACCACTTTTGGCGATTTCTCGATTTCGGCGATTTCCCCTAGTATAATGCATTCAGAAGCCCGAAAAAATTCGTCGGATCACGACGAAGCCAATCCTCGACGCATTGTGACCGGCAGGCTCCCAGTAGCTATTCCGATTAGGTTTTCCTGAACTATTCGACCCGGATCCAAAATTTCACCACTTTTGGCGAATTCTCGATTTCGGCGATTTCCCCTAGTATAATGCCTTCAGAAGCCCGTAAAAATTCGTCGGATCACGACGAAGCCAATTCTCAATGCATTGTGACCGGCAGGCTCCCAGTAGCTATTCCGATCAGGTTTTCCTGAACTATTCGACCCGGATCCAAAATTTCACCACTTTTGGCGATTTCTCGATTTCGGCGATTTCCCCTAGTATAATGCCTCCAGAAGCCCGTAAAAATTCGTCGGATCACGACGAAGCCAATCCTCGACGCATTGTGACCGGCAGGCTCCCGGTAGCTATTCCGATCAGGTTTTCCTGAACTATTCGACCCGGATCCAAAATTTCACCACTTTTGGCGATTTCTCGATTTCGGCGATTTCCCCTAGTATAATGCCTTCAGAAGCCCGTAAAAATTCGTCGGATCACGACGAAGCCAATCCTCGACGCATTGTGACCGGTAGGCTCCCGGTAGCTATTCCGATCAGGTTTTCCTGAACTATTCGACCCGGATCCAAAATTTCACCACTTTTGGCGATTTCTCGATTTCGGCGATTTCCCCTAGTATAATGCCTTCAGAAGCCCGTAAAAATTCGTCGGATCACGACGAAGCCAATCCTCGATGCATTGTGACCGGCAGGCTCCCGGTAGCTATTCCGATCAGGTTTTGCTGAACTATTCGACCCGGATCCAAAATTTCACCACTTTTGGCGATTTCTCGATTTCGGCGATTTCCCCTAGTATAATGCCTTCAGAAGCCCGTAAAAATTCGTCGGATCACGACGAAGCCAATCCTCGACGCATTGTGACCGGCAGGCTCCCGATAGCTATTCCGATCAGGTTTTGCTGAACTATTCGACCCGGATCCAAAATTTCACCACTTTTGGCGATTTCTCGATTTCGGCGATTTGCCCTAGTATAATGCCTTCAGAAGCACGTAAAAATTCGTCGGATCACGACGAAGCCAATCCTCGACGCATTGTGACCGGCAGGCTCCCAGTAGCTATTCCGATAAGGTTTTCCTGAATTATTCGACCCGGATCCAAAATTTCCCCTAGTATAATGCCTTCAGAAGCCCGTAAAAATTCGTCGGATCACGACGAAGCCAATCCTCGACGCATTGTGACCGGCAGGCTCCCAGTAGCTATTCCGATCAGGTTTTCCTGAACTATTCGACCCGGATCCAAAATTTCACCACTTTTGGCGATTTCTCGATTTCGGCAATTTCCCCTAGTATAATGCCTTCAGAAGCCTGTAAAAATTCGTCGGATCACGACGAAGCCAATCCTCGACGCATTGTGACCGGCAGGCTCCCGGTAGCTATTCCGATCAGGTTTTCCTGAACTATTCGACCCGGATCCAAAATTTCATCACTTTTGGCGATTTCTCGATTTCGGCGATTTCCCCTAGTATAATGCCTTCAGAAGCCCGTAAAAATTCGTCGGATCACGACGAAGCCAATCCTCGACGCATTGTGACCGGCAGGCTCCCAGCAGCTATTCCGATCAGGTTTTCCTGAACTATTCGACCCGGATCCAAAATTTCACCACTTTTGGCGATTTCTCGATTTCGGCGATTTCCCCTAGTATAATGCCTTCAGAAGCCCGTAAAAATTCGTCGGATCACGACGAAGCCAATCCTCGACGCATTGTGACCGGCAGGCTCCCAGCAACTATTCCGATCAGGTTTTCCTGAACTATTCGACCCGGATCCAAAATTTCACCACTTTTGGCGATTTCTCGATTTCGGCGATTTCCCCTAGTATAATGCCTTCAGAAGCCCGTAAAAATTCGTCGGATCACGACGAAGCAAATCCTCGACGCATTGTGACCGGCAGGCTCCCAGTCGCTATTCCGATCAGGTTTTCCTGAACTATTCGACCCGGATCCAAAATTTCACCACTTTTGGAGATTTCTCGATTTCGGCGATTTCCCCTAGTATAATGCCTTCAGAAGCCAGTAAAAATTCGTCGGATCACGACGAAGCCAATCCTCGACGCATTGTGACCGGCTGACTCCCAGTAGCTATTCCGATCAGGTTTTCCTGAACTATTCGACCCGGATCCAAAATTTCACCACTTTTGGCGATTTCTCGATTTCGGCGATTTCCCCTAGTATAATGCCTTCAGAAGCCCGTAAAAATTCGTCGGATCACGACGAAGCCAATCCTCGACGTATTGTGACCGGCAGGCTCCCAGTAGCTATTCCGATTAGGTTTTCCTGAACTATTCGACCCGGATCCAAAATTTCACCACTTTTGGCGATTTCTCGATTTCGGCGATTTCCCCTAGTAAAATGGCTTCAGAAGCCCGTAAAAATTCGTCGGATCACGACGAAGCCAATCCTCGACGCATTGTGACTGGCAGGCTCCCAGTAGCTATTCCGATCAGGTTTTCCTGAACTATTCGACCCGGATCCAAAATTTCACCACTTTTGGCGATTTCTCGATTTCGGCGATTTCCCCTAGTATAATGCCTTCAGAAGCCCGTATAAATTCGTCGGATCACGACGAAGCCAATCCTCGACGCATTGTGACCGGCAGGCTCCCAGTAGCTATTCCGATCAGGTTTTCCTGAACTATTCGACCCGGATCCAAAATTTCACCACTTTTGGCGATTTCTCGATTTCGGCGATTTCCCCTAGTATAATGCCTTCAGAAGCCCGAAAAAATTCGTCGGATCACGACGAAGCCAATCCTCGACGCATTGTGACCGGCAGGCTCCCAGTAGCTATTCCGATCAGGTTTTCCTGAACAATTCGACCCGGATCCAAAATTTCACCACTTTTGGCGATTTCTCGATTTTGACGATTTCCCCTAGTATAATGCCTTCAGAAGCCCGTAAAAATTCGTCGGATCACGACGAAGCCAATCCTCGACGCATTGTGACCGGCAGGCTCCCAGTAGCTATTCCGATCAGGTTTTCCTGAACTATTCGACCCGGATCCTAAATTTCACCACTTTTCTCGATTTTGGCAATTTCGCCTAGTATAATGCCTTCAGAATCCCGTAAAAATTCGTCGGATCACGATGAAGCCAATCCTCGACGCATTGTGACCGGTAGGCTCCCAGTAGCTATTCTGATCAGGTTTTCCTTAACTATTCGACCCGGATCCAAAATTTCACCACTTTTGGCGATTTCTCGATTTCGGCGATTTCCCCTAGTATAATGCATTCAGAAGCCCGAAAAAATTCGTCGGATCACGACGAAGCCAATCCTCGACGCATTGTGACCGGCAGGCTCCCAGTAGCTATTCCGATTAGGTTTTCCTGAACTATTCGACCCGGATCCAAAATTTCACCACTTTTGGCGAATTCTCGATTTCGGCGATTTCCCCTAGTATAATGCCTTCAGAAGCCCGTAAAAATTCGTCGGATCACGACGAAGCCAATTCTCAACGCATTGTGACCGGCAGGCTCCCAGTGGCTATTCCGATCAGGTTTTCCTGAACTATTCGACCCGGATCCTAAATTTCACCACTTTTGGCGATTTCTCGATTTCGGCGATTTCGCCTAGTATAATGCCTTCAGAATCCCATAAAAATTCGTCGGATCACGACGAAGCCAATCCTCGACGCATTGTGACCGGCAGGCTCCTAGTAGCTATTCCGATCAGGTTTTCCTGAACTATTCGACCCGGATCCAAAATTTCACCACTTTTGGCGATTTCTCGATTTCGGCGATTTCCCCTAGTATAATGCCTTCAGAAGCCCGTAAAAATTCGTCGGATCACGACGAAGCCAATCTTCGACGCATTGTGACCGGCAGGCTCCCAGTAGCTATTCCGATCAGGTTTTCCTGAACTATTCGACCCGGATCCAAAATTTCACCACTTTTGGCGATTTCTCGATTTCGGCGATTTCCCCTAGTATAATGCCTTCAGAAGCCCGTAAAAATTCGTCGGATCACGACGAAGCCAATCCTCAACGCATTGTGACCGGCAGGCTCCCAGTAGCTATAACAATCAGGTTTTCCTGAATTATTCGACCCGGATCCAAAATTTCACCACTTTTGGCGTTTTCTCGATTTCGGCGATTTCCCCTAGTATAATGCCTTCAGAAGCCCGTAAAAATTCGTCGGATCACGACAAAGCCAATCCTCGACGCATTGTGACCGGCAGGCTCCCAGTAGCTATTCCGATCAGGTTTTCCTGAACTATTCGACCCGGATCCAAAATTTCACCACTTTTGGCGATTTCTCGATTTCGACGATTTCCCCTAGTATAATGCCTTCAGAAGCCCGTAAAAATTCGTCGGATCACGACGAAGCCAATCTTCGACGCATTGTGACCGGCAGGCTCCCAGTAGCTATTCCGATCAGGTTTTCCTGAACTATTCGACCCGGATCCAAAATTTTACCACTTTTGGCGATTTCTCGATTTCGGTGATTTCCCCTAGTATAATGCCTTCAGAAGCCCGTAAAAATTCGTCAAATCACGACGAAGCCAATCCTCGACGCATTTTCACCGGCAGGCTCCCAGTAGCTATTCCGATCAGGTTTTCCTGAACTATTCGACCCGGATCCAAAATTTTATCACTTTTGGCGATTTCTCGATTTCGGCGATTTCCCCTAGTATAATGCCTTCAGAAGCCCGTAAAAATTCGTCGGATCACGACGAAGCCAATCTTCGACGCATTGTGACCGGCAGGCTCCCAGTAGCTATTCCGATCAGGTTTTCCTGAACTATTTGACCCGGATCCAAAATTTTACAACTTTTGGCGATTTCTCGATTTCGGCGATTTCCCCTAGTATAATGCCTTCAGAAGTCCGTAAAAATTCGTCGGATCACGACGAAGCAAATCCTCGACGCATTGTGACCGGCAGGCTCCCAGTAGCTATTCCAATCAGGTTTTCCTGAACTATTCGACCCGGATCCAAAATTTCACCACTTTTGGCGATTTCTCGATTTCGGCGATTTCCCCAAGTATAATGCCTTCAGAAGCCCGTAAAAATTCGTCGGATCACGACGAAGCCAATCCTCGACGCATTGTGACCGGCAGGCTCCCAGTAGCTATTCCGATCAGGTTTTCCTGAACTATTCGACCCGGATCCAAAATTTCACCACTTTTGGCGATTTCTCGATTTCGGCGATTTCCCCTAGTATAATGCCTTCAGAAGCCCGTAAAAATTCGTCAGATCCCGACGAAGCCAATCCTCAACGCATTGTGACCGGTAGGCTCCCAGTAGCTATTCCGATCAGGTTTCCCTGAATTATTCGACCCGGATCCAAAATTTCACCACTTTTGGCGATTTCTCGATTTCGGCGATTTCCCCTAGTATAATGCTTTCAGAAGCCCGTAAAAATTCGTCGGATCACGACGAAGAAAGTCCTCGACGCATTGTGACCGGTAAGCTCCCAGTAGCTATTCCGATCAGGTTTTCCTGAATTATTCGACCCGGATCCAAAATTTCACCACTTTTGGCGATTTCTCGATTTCGGCGATTTCCCCTAGTATAATGCCTTCAGAAGCCCGTAAAAATTCGTCAGATCCCGACGAAGCCAATCCTCGATGCATTGTGACCGGCAGGCTCCCAGTAGCTATTCCGATCAGGTTTTCCTGAATTATTCGACCCGGATCCAAAATTTCACCACTTTTGGCGATTTCTCGATTTCGGCGATTTCCCCTAGTATAATGCCTTCAGAAGCCCGTAAAAATTCGTCAGATCCCGACGAAGCCAATCCTCGATGCATTGTGACCGGCAGGCTCCCAGTAGCTATTCCGATCAGGTTTTCCTGAATTATTCGACCCGGATCCAAAATTTCACCACTTTTGGTGATTTCTCGATTTCGGCGATTTCCCCTAGTATAATGCCTTCAGAAGCCCGTAAAAATTCGTCAGATCCCGACGAAACCAATTGTCACACCCCATAAGTGGCTTAATTGGAAATTAGTGATTTGAATTGGACAATTGAGGGTAATTTGGTAATTACAAGAGGAAAGAGGATTATTATTTTTGCAAGAATTAATTAAAGATTTTTAGTTTGGTGACTAAAGAGTATTTTGACAAGGACTCTTTGGTAATTGTTTTGGATCAGACAGTAAAAGAGGAATTAGTGAATTTGTGTCATTGTGCATGTGTGCCAGGTGGAAGAGGAGAGTGAGTGTGTGTACGTGGGTGAGGGAAAAGAGAGGTTTGAAGTTCTTTGGTTCCTGGGAAAACTAAAGACATGAAATTTTCTCTCTTTTGCTCTCTCTCACGTTAGCCATCTCTTCCCTCTCCACTTGCTGCTCTTTTCTCATTTGCATGTGAGCTCTGTTAATGTGGAACTAGGGTTTGAGATTGGAAAAGAATTTACAGAAGGTAAGCGGCTATTGGTTTCGTGTGGTTCTTCTTCTCATTTGAGTTATTTAGAGATTCTGTCTTTGGTTAATGAATTGTGGTTTTACCTATTTGCAAGCATCTGAAGATAAAGGAAAAGAGAAGGGAAAGGGCAAAATTGTGGATTGAGAAGTGCAGTGGATATTTTGGACTTCATTCCAGGTTTGGGAGTGTCTGTTCTTTTCTCATTTTTGGATCCTAGTTACTGTGTTAATGTGAATGTTAGTATGTGTGTTTGTTTATTTATATGCATGAAAAATATAATGCGTATACATGAATTCTGAGGAAATGAATATCGATGAGTATGTAAATGAGATAATTATGCCTGGGTTTGAATGTGATACTCTGAGATGCTGAAGTTCTGGAATTATCTTTGATTGCACAGTGGAAATATGTTAGTTGTATTATAATTGCAGTAAATGTGTTCTGGAGTCTTAAAGGTATGTATTTGAATGATTATTGCATGAAAATGGTTTTAAGCAAGAAGGGGTTTTGAATTTAGGAAGTACTCTGTTTTTGCAAATTTTCTGGTTTTTCACGTTTTTCTGGGAATTCTGAGGTTTGGTTTGGAGAAGAAGAAGAGACTGAGAAGAAGATCACGCGACGTGATGGGGCATCACGCCGTGATCCCCTTCTCTGGGAACTCTTTGTGAGGAAAGGAAGAAGCAGAAGTGAGGGAAGAGATCACGTGACGTGAGGGAGCATCACGCCTTGACCTCTTCTCTGAAGAAGGTCACGAGACGTGATGCTTCATCACGCCATGACCTGCTTCCTCTCCCTGCGTGTCATGAGACAGATCTCATGACCTCTCTTCCTCCCCTCTCAAGCGTCACGAGACGTGACTGTTGGTCACGCCGTGACTGCCTGCTGTTCTTATTTAGTGCTCGCGTGAAGCCTGCGTCACGAGACATTGCCTGGCGCTCGCGTGAAGCTGGAGTCACGACGTGACTGGAGGTCACGACGTGACCAGCCTTCCTCCAGCTGCCTGTTTTCTTAAAAGCAAGGTTTAAAACTTCTGATTTCAAGGGTTTTACACTGCGTGACAACTAATTATTTTTAAAATCTGAAATGTATTTAATAATTGAATAATATTGGGTTTTGAATACATGATTAATAATTATTGTACATGATTTACACATTAAATAATTTATTTAGCATGGACTTTTTCAACATGAGCTATTTGTTCTCATTACTTCCTGTAATTGATATTTATATGTATAAATATTCTGAATTTGATTAATATATGTGTAAATATGAACTATAAGTTAGTATTTAATCGCAATTCACATGATATAATATATGAATTATTGAGTTGTATCATTGAGCCTGAATAAGTCATAGTAGTGGATAAGTAAGCGCTTACTTAGGTCAGAGTGTGTGTGCAGCTGCTATATGATAAAATGTTATACGCGGGTCCGTTTGGATCTTTGTTTCGATCCTGTGGGATCTATATGGAAATAAAGCGAGACCTCGGTCTCTATACGAAAGTTATATGTTTGAGACTCATGTCTCTATATGCTTGGGATATTGTGTTCTATCAGTATCCATTAGACCGTATCCACTTCTAATGAGTTTATTCCGACTAATCAGGCTATATGTGTACATGTATTGTATATGTTGAGATGTTTATAACAAGATTAAATAGATATGATGTACATGAATTCTTGTGTAACTTGATAATATGCACCTTGTATATTGATGATAGTATTGTTGAATATATGTTACATGTATATTGTTATTGTGTTTTGTTTCTCCCCACTAAGCGTTATCGCTTAGCACGGGCTCTTTTCCCGTGCAGGTGGCGAGTTCAGTTTGGAGTTGATATCTGCGGGTCGGCCACTAGGAGTCCTTTTGGATGAAGTTGTTATATATTTGTTGTCTTCCGCTGTAATTATTGTATATGGCTTGCTTATAGCAAAATGAAGCTTTTGTAAAGGAACAAGTATAGTATTCTTTTGTATATGTATTTGGCTTACGAGCCCTTTTTGTAAATGGATAGTGATATATATATATATATATGTATATGTTAAAGGTTTTTCTATAAATGATTTAAAAGTTTCTTTACATATTATCTTTTGTTTTTATTTTATTAGCATGTATTTGGATTCGTTTATATGTTTGTTCGCGTGGCATTCCGGCATCCTTCCAACGGGGATGGCGGGGTGTTACACCAATCCTCGACGCATTGTGACCGGCAGGCTCCCAGTAGCTATTCCGATCAGGTTTTCCTGAATTATTTGACCCGGATCCAAAATTTCACCACTATTGGCGATTTCTCGATTTCGGCGATTTACCCTAGTATAATGCCTTCAGAAGCCCGTAAAAATTCGTCAGATCCCGACGAAGCCAATCCTCGACGCATTGTGACCGACAGGCTCCCAGTAGCTATTCCGATCAGGTTTTCCTGAATTATTCGACCCGGATCCAAAATTTCACCACTTTTGGCGATTTCTCGATTTCGGCGATTTCCCCTAGTATAATGCCTTCAGAAGCCCGTAAAAATTCGTCAGATCACGACGAAGCCAATCCTCGACGCATTGTGACCGGCAGGCTCCCAGTAGCTATTCCGATCGAGTTTCCCTGAATTATTCGACCCGGATCCAAAATTTCACCACTTTTGGCGATTTCTCGATTTCGGAGATTTCCCCTAGTATAATGCCTTCAGAAGCCTGTAAAAAGTCGTCAGATCACGACGAAGCCAATCCTCGACGCATTGTGACCGGCAGGCTCCCAGTAGCTATTCCGATCAGGTTTTCCTAAATTATTCGACCCGGATCCAAAATTTAACCACTTTTGGCGATTTCTCGATTTCCCCTAGTATAATGCCTTCAGAAGCCCGTAAAAATTCGTCAGATCACGACGAAGCCAATCCTCGACGCATTGTGACCGGCAGGCTCCCAGTAGCTATTCCGATCAGGTTTTCCTAAATTATTCGACCCGGATCCAAAATTTCACCACTTTTGGCGATTTCTCGATTTCCCCTAGTATAATGCCTTCAGAAGCCCGTAAAAATTCGTCAGATCACGACGAAGCCAATCCTCGACGCATTGTGACCGGCAGGCTCCCAGTAGCTATTCCGATCGGGTTTTCCTGAATTATTCGACCCGGATCCAAAATTTCACCACTTTTGGCGATTTCTCGATTTCGGCGATTTCCCCTAGTATAATGCCTTCAGAAGCCCGTAAAAATTCGTCAGATCCCGACGAAGCCAATCCTCGATGCATTGTGACCGGCAGGCTCCCGGTAGCTATTCCGATCAGGTTTTCCTGAACTATTCGACCCGGATCCAAAATTTCACCACTTTTGGCGATTTCTCGATTTCGGCGATTTACCCTAGTATAATGCCTTCAGAAGCCCGTAAAAATTCGTCGGATCACGACGAAGCCAATCCTCGACGCATTGTGACCGGCAGGCTCCCAGTAGCTATTCCGATCAGGTTTTCCTGAATTATTCGACCCGGATCCAAAATTTCACCACTTTTGGCGATTTCTCGATTTCGGCGATTTCCCCTAGTATAATGCCTTACGAAGCCCGTAAAAATTCGTCAGGTCACGACGAAGCCAATCCTCGACGCATTGTGACCGGCAGGCTCCCAGTAGCTATTCCAATGAGGTTTTCCTGAATTATTCAACCCGGATCCAAAATTTCACCACTTTTGGCGATTTCACCACTTTTGACGATTTCCCCTAGTATAATGCCTTCAGAAGCCCGTAAAAATTCGTCAGGCCACGACGAAGCCAATCCTCGACGCATTGTGACCGGCAGGATCCCAGTAGCTATTCCGATCAGGTTTTCCTGAATTATTCGACCCGGATCCAAAATTTCACCACTTTTGGCGATTTCTCGATTTCGGCGATTTCCCCTAGTATAATGCCTTCAGAAGCCCGTAAGAATTCGTCCGGTCACGACGAAGCCAATCCTCAACGCATTGTGACCGGCAGGCTCCCAGTAGCTATTCCGATCAGGTTTTCCTGAATTATTCGACCCGGATCCAAAATTTCACCACTTTTCGCGATTTCCCCTAGTATAATGCCTTCAGAAGCCCGTAAAAATTCGTCAGGTCACGACGAAGCCAATCCTCGACGCATTGTGACCGGCAGGCTCCCAATAGCTATTCCGATCAGGTTTTCCTGAATTATTCGACCCGGAGCCAAAATTTCACCACTTTTGGCGATTTCTCGATTTCGGCGATTTCCCCTAGTATAATGCCTTCAGAAGCCCGTAAAAATTCGTCAGGTCACGACGAAGCCAATCCTCGATGCATTGTGACCGGCAGGCTCCCAGTAGCTATTCCGATTAGGTTTTCCTGAATTATTTGACCCGGATCCAAAATTTCACCACTTTTGGCGATTTCTCGATTTCGGCGATTTCCCCTAGTATAATGCCTTCAGAAGCCCGTAAAAATTCGTCAGATCGCGACGAAGCCAGTCCTCGACGCATTGTGACCGGTAAGCTCCCAGTAGCTATTCCGATCAGGTTTTCCTGAATAATTCGACCCGGATCCAAAATTTCACCACTTTTGGCGATTTCTCGATTTCGGCGATTTCCCCTAGTATAATGCCTTCAGAAGCCCGTAAAAATTCGTCAGGTCACGACGAAGCCAATCCTCAACGCATTGTGACCGGCAGGCTATCAGTAGCTATTCCGATCAGGTTTTCCTGAATTATTCGACCCGGATCAAAAATTTCACCACTTTTGACGATTTCCCCTAGTATAATGCCTTCAGAAGCCCGTAAAAATTCGTCAGGTCCCGACGAAGCCAATCCTCGACGCATTGTGACCGGCAGGCTCCCAATAGCTATTCCGATCAGGTTTTCCTGAATTATTCGACCCGGATCCAAAATTTCACCACTTTTGGCGATTTCTCGATTTCGGCGATTTCCCCTAGTATAATGTCTTCAGAAGCCCGTAAAAATTCGTCACGTCACGACGAAGCCAATCCTCGACGTATTGTGACCGGCAGGCTCCCAGTAGCTATTCCGATCAGGTTTTCCTGAATTATTCGACCCGGATCCAAAATTTCACCACTTTTGGCGATTTCTCGATTTCGGCGATTTCCCCTAGTATAATGCCTTCAGAAGCCCGTAAAAATTCGTCAGGTCACGACGAAGCCAATCCTCGACGCATTGTGACCGGCAGGCTCCCAGTAGCTATTCCGATCAGGTTTTCCTGAATTATTCGACCCGGATCCAAAATTTCACCACTTTTGGCGATTTCTCGATTTCGGCGATTTCCCCTAGTATAATGCCTTACGAAGCCCGTAAAAATTCGTCAGGTCACGACGAAGCCAATCCTCGACGCATTGTGACCGGCAGGCTCCCAGTAGCTATTCCGATCAGGTTTTCCTGAATTATTCAACCCGGATCCAAAATTTCACCACTTTTGGCGATTTCTCAATTTCGGCGATTTCCCCTAGTATAATGCCTTACGAAGCCCGTAAAAATTCGTCAGGCCACGACGAAGCCAATCCTCGACGCATTGTGACCGGCAGGATCCCAGTAGCTATTCCGATTAGGTTTTCCTGAATTATTCGACCCGGATCCAAAATTTCACCACTTTTGGCGATTTCTCGATTTCGGCGATTTCCCCTAGTATAATGCCTTCAGAAGCCCATAAAAATTCGTCAGGTCACGACGAAGCCAATCCTCGACGCATTGTGACCGGCATGGTTCCCAGTTGCTATTCCGATCAGGTTTTCCTGAATTATTTGACCCGGATCCAAAATTTCACCACTTTTGGCGATTTCTCGATTTCGGCGATTTCCACTAGTATAATGCCTTCAGAAGCCCGTAAAAATTTGTCAGGTCACGATGAAGCCAATCCTCGACGCATTGTGACCGGCATGCTCCCAGTAGCTATTCCGATCAGGTTTTCCTGAATTATTCGATCCGGATCCAAAATTTCACCACTTTTGGCGATTTCCCCTAGTATAATGCCTTCAGAAGCCCGTAAAAATTCGTCAGGACACGACGAAGCCAATCCTCGACGCATTGTGACCGGCAGGCTCCCAATAGCTATTCCAATCAGGTTTTCCTGAATTATTCGACCCGGATCCAAAATTTCACCACTTTTGGCGATTTCTCGATTTCGGCGATTTCCCCTAGTATAATGCCTTCAGAAGCCCGTAAGAATTCGTCCGGTCACGACGAAGCCAATCCTCAACGCATTGTGACCGGCAGGCTCCCAGTAGCTATTCCGATCAGGTTTTCCTGAATTATTCGACCCGGATCCAAAATTTCACCACTTTTGACGATTTCCCCTAGTATAATGCCTTCAGAAGCCCGTAAAAATTCGTCAGGTCCCGACGAAGCCAATCCTCGACGCATTGTGACCGGCAGGCTCCCAATAGCTATTCCGATCAGGTTTTCCTGAATTATTCGACCTGGATCCAAAATTTCACCACTTTTGGCGATTTCTCGATTTCGGCGATTTCCCCTAGTATAATGCCTTCAGAAGCCCGTAAGAATTCGTCCGGTCACGACGAAGCCAATCCTCAACGCATTGTGACCGGCAGGCTCCCAGTAGCTATTCCGATCAGGTTTTCCTGAATTATTCGACCCGGATCCAAAATTTCACCACTTTTGGCGATTTCTCGATTTCGGCGATTTCCCCTAGTATAATGCCTTCAGAAGCCCGTAAAAATTCGTCAGGTCACGACGAAGCCAATCCTCGACGCATTGTGACCGGCAGGCTCCCAGTAGCTATTCCGATCAGGTTTTCCTGAATTATTCGATCCGGATCCAAAATTTCACCACTTTTGGCGATTTCTCGATTTCGGCGATTTCCCCTAGTATAATGCCTTCAGAAGCCCGTAAAAATTCGTCGGGTCACGACGAAGCCAATCCTCGACGCATTGTGACCGGCAGGCTCCCACTAGCTATTCCGATCAGGTTTTCCTGAATTATTCGACCCCGATCCAAAATTTCACCACTTTTGGCGATTTTTCGATTTCGGCGATTTTCCCTAGTATAATGCCTTCAGAAGCCCATAAAAATTTGTCAGGTCACGACGAAGCCAATCCTCGACGCATTGTGACCGGCAGGCTCCCAGTAGCTATTCCGATCAGGTTTTCTTGAATTATTCGACTCGGATCCAAAATTTCACCACTTTTAGCGATTTCTCGATTTCGGCGATTTTCCCTAGTATAATGCCTTCAGAAGCCCGTAAAAATTCGTCAGGTCACGACGAAGCCAATCCTCGACGCATTGTGACCGGCAGGCTCCCAGTAGCTATTCCGATCAGGTTTTCCTGAATTATTCGACCCGGATCCAAAATTTCACCACTTTTGGCGATTTCTCGATTTCGGCGATTTCCCCTAGTATAATGTCTTCAGAAGCCCGTAAAAATTCGTCAGGTCACGACGAAGCCAATCCTCGACGCATTGTGACTGGCAGGCTCCCAGTAGCTATTCCGATCAGGTTTTCCTGAATTATTCGACCCGGATCCAAAATTTCACCACTTTTGGCGATTTCTCGATTTCGGCGATTTCCCCTAGTATAATGCCTTCAGAAGCCCGTTAAAATTCGTCAGGTCACGACGAAGCCAATCCTCGACGCATTGTGATCGGCAGGCTCCCAATAGCTATTCCGATCAGGTTTTCCTGAATTATTCGACCCGGATCCAAAATTTCACCACTTTTAGCGATTTCTCGATTTCGGCGATTTCCCCTAGTATAATGCCTTCAGAAGCCCATAAAAATTCGTCAGGTCACGACGAAGCCAATCCTCGACGCATTGTGACCGGCATGGTTCCCAGTTGCTATTCCGATCAGGTTTTCCTGAATTATTTGACCCGGATCCAAAATTTCACCACTTTTGGCGATTTCTCGATTTCGGCGATTTTCCCTAGTATAATGCCTTCAGAAGCCCGTAAAAATTTGTCAGGTCACGATGAAGCCAATACTCGACGCATTGTGACCGGCATGCTCCCAGTAGCTATTTCGATCAGGTTTTCCTGAATTATTCGATCCGGATAAAAAATTTCACCACTTTTGGCGATTTCCCCTAGTATAATGCCTTCAGAAGCCCGTAAAAATTCGTCAGGACACGACGAAGCCAATCCTCGACGCATTGTGACCGGCAGGCTCCCAATAGCTATTCCGATCAGGTTTTCCTGAATTATTCGACCCGGATCCAAAATTTCACCACTTTTGGCGATTTCTCGATTTCGGCGATTTCCCCTAGTATAATGCCTTCAGAAGCCCGTAAAAATTCGTCAGGTCACGACGAAGCCAATCCTCGACGCATTGTGACGGGCAGGCTCCCAGTAGCTATTCCGATCAGGTTTTCCTGAATTATTCGACCCGGATCCAAAATTTCACCACTTTTGGCGATTTCTCGATTTCGGCGATTTCCCCTAGTATAATGCCTTCAGAAGCCCGTAAAAATACGTCAGGTCACGACGAAGCCAATCCTCGACGTATTGTGACCGGCAGGCTCCCAATAGCTATTCCGATCAGGTTTTCCTGAATTATTCGACCCGGATCCAAAATTTCACCACTTTTAGCGATTTCTCGATTTCGGCGATTTCCCCTAGTATAATGCCTTCAGAAGCCCATAAAAATTCGTCAGGTCACGACGAAGCCAATCCTCGACGCATTGTGACCGGCATGGTTCCCAGTTGCTATTCCGATCAGGTTTTCCTGAATTATTTGACCCGGATCCAAAATTTCACCACTTTTGGCGATTTCTCGATTTCGGCGATTTTCCCTAGTATAATGCCTTCAGAAGCCCGTAAAAATTTGTCAGGTCACGATGAAACCAATCCTCGACGCATTGTGACCGGCATGCTCCCAGTAGCTATTCCGATCAGGTTTTCCTGAATTATTCGATCCGGATCCAAAATTTCACCACTTTTGGCGATTTCCCCTAGTATAATGCCTTCAGAAGCCCGTAAAAATTCGTCAGGACACGACGAAGCCAATCCTCGACGCATTGTGACCGGCAGGCTCCCAATAGCTATTCCGATCAGATTTTCCTGAATTATTCGATCCGGATCCAAAATTTCACCACTTTTGGCGATTTCTCGATTTCGGCGATTTCCCCTAGTATAATGCCTTCAGAAGCCCGTAAAAATTCGTCAGGTCACGACGAAGCCAATCCTCAAAGCATTGTGACCGGCAGGCTCCCAGTAGCTATTCCGATCAGGTTTTCCTGAATTATTCGACCCGGATCCAAAATTTCACCACTTTTGGCGATTTCTCGATTTCGGCGATTTCCCCTAGTATAATGCCTTCAGAAGCCCGTAAAAATTCGTCAGGTCACGACGAAGCCAATCCTCGACGCATTGTGACCGGCAGGCTCCCAGTAGCTATTCCGATCAGGTTTTCCTGAATTATTCGACCCGGATCCAAAATTTCACCACTTTTGGCGATTTCTCGATTTCGGCGATTTCCCCTTGTATAATGCCTTCAGAAGCCCGTAAAAATTCGTCAGGTCACGACGAAGCCAATCCTCGACGCATTGTGACCGGCAGGCTCCCAGTAGCTATTCCGATCAGGTTTTCCTGAATTATTCGACCCGGATCCAAAATTTCACAACTTTTGGCGATTTCTCGATTTCGGCGATTTCCCCTAGTATAATGCCTTCAGAAGCCCGTAAAAATTCGTCAGGTCACGACGAAGCCAATCCTCGACGCATTGTGACCGGCAGGCTCCCAGTAGCTATTCCGATCAGGTTTTCCTGAATTATTCGACCCGGATCCAAAATTTCACAACTTTTGGCGATTTCTCGATTTCGGCGATTTCCCCTAGTATAATGCCTTCAGAAGCCCGTAAAAATTCGTCAGGTCACGACGAAGCCAATCCTCGACGCATTGTGACCGGCAGGCTCCCAGTAGCTATTCCGATCAGGTTTTCCTGAATTATTCGACCCGGATCCAAAATTTCACCACTTTTGGCGATTTCTCGATTTCGGCGATTTCCCCTAGTATAATGCCTTCAGAAGCCCGTAAGAATTCGTCCGGTCACGACGAAGCCAATCCTCAACGCATTGTGACCGGCAGGCTCCCAGTAGCTATTCCGATCAGGTTTTCCTGAATTATTCGACCCGGATCCAAAATTTCACCACTTTTGGCGATTTCTCGATTTCGGCGATTTCCCCTAGTATAATGCCTTCAGAAGCCCGTAAAAATTCGTCAGGTCACGACGAAGCCAATCCTCGACGCATTGTGACCGGCAGGCTCCCAGTAGCTATTCCGATCAGGTTTTCCTGAATTATTCGACCCGGATCCAAAATTTCACCACTTTTGGCGATTTCTCGATTTCGGCGATTTCCCCTAGTATAATGCCTTCAGAAGCCCGTAAAAATTCGTCAGGTCACGACGAAGCCAATCCTCGACGCATTGTGACCGGCAGGCTCCCAGTAGCTATTCCGATCAGGTTTTCCTGAATTATTCGACCCGGATCCAAAATTTCACCACTTTTGGCGATTTCTCGATTTCGGCGATTTCCCCAAGTATAATGCCTTCAGAAGCCCGTAAAAATTCGTCAGGTCACGACGAAGCCAATCCTCGACGCATTGTGACCGGCAGGCTCCCAGTAGCTATTCCGATCAGGTTTTCCTGAATTATTCGACCCGGATCCAAAATTTCACCACTTTTGGCGATTTCTCGATTTCGGCGATTTCCCCTAGTATAATGCCTTCAGAAGCCCGTAAAAATTCGTCAGGTCACGACGAAGCCAATCCTCGACGCATTGTGACCGGCAGGCTCCCAGTAGCTATTCCGATCAGGTTTTCCTGAATTATTCGACCCGGATCAAAAATTTCACCACTTTTGGCGATTTCTCGATTTCGGCGATTCCCCCTAGTATAATGCCTTCAGAAGCCCGTAAAAATTCGTCAGGTCACGACGAAGCCAATCCTCGACGCATTGTGACCGGCAGGCTCCCAGTAGCTATTCCGATCAGGTTTTCCTGAATTATTCGACCCGGATCCAAAATTTCACCACTTTTGGCGATTTCTCGATTTCGGCGATTCCCCCTAGTATAATGCCTTCAGAAGCCCGTAAAAATTCGTCAGGTCACGACGAAGCCAATCCTCGACGCATTGTGACCGGCAGGCTCCCAGTAGCTATTCCGATCAGGTTTTCCTGAATTATTCGACCCGGATCCAAAATTTCACCACTTTTGGCGATTTCTCGATTTCGGCGATTTCCACTAGTATAATGCCTTCAGAAGCCCGTAAAAATTCGTCAGGTCACGACGAAGCCAATCCTCGACGCATTGTGACCGGCAGGCTCCCAGTAGCTATTCTGATCAGGTTTTCCTGAATTATTCGACCCGGATCCAAAATTTCACCACTTTTGGCGATTTCTCGATTTCGGCGATTTCCCCTAGTATAATGCCTTCAGAAGCCCGTAAAAATTCGTCAGGTCACGACGAAGCCAATCCTCGACGCATTTTGACCGGCAGGCTCCCAGTAGCTATTCCGATCAGGTTTTCCTGAATTATTCGACCCGGATCCAAAATTTCACCACTTTTGGCGATTTCTCGATTTCGGCGATTTCCCCTAGTATAATGCCTTCAGAAGCCCGTAAAAATTCGTCAGGTCACGACGAAGCCAATCCTCGACGCATTGTGACCGGCAGGCTCCCAGTAGCTATTCCGATCAGGTTTTCCTGAATTATTCGACCCGGATCCAAAATTTCACCACTTTTGGCGATTTCTCGATTTCGGCGATTTCCCCTAGTATAATGCCTTCAGAAGCCCGTAAAAATTCGTCAGGTCACGACGAAGCCAATCCTCGACGCATTGTGACCGGCAGGCTCCCAGTAGCTATTCCGATCAGGTTTTCCTGAATTATTCGACCCGGATCCAAAATTTCACCACTTTTGGCGATTTCTCGATTTCGGCGATTTCCCCAAGTATAATGCCTTCAGAAGCCCGTAAAAATTCGTCAGGTCACGACGAAGCCAATCCTCGACGCATTGTGACCGGCAGGCTCCCAGTAGCTATTCCGATCAGGTTTTCCTGAATTATTCGACCCGGATCCAAAATTTCACCACTTTTGGCGATTTCTCGATTTCGGCGATTTCCCCTAGTATAATGCCTTCAGAAGCCCGTAAAAATTCGTCAGGTCACGACGAAGCCAATCCTCGACGCATTGTGACCGGCAGGCTCCCAGTAGCTATTCCGATCAGGTTTTCCTGAATTATTCGACCCGGATCAAAAATTTCACCACTTTTGGCGATTTCTCGATTTCGGCGATTCCCCCTAGTATAATGCCTTCAGAAGCCCGTAAAAATTCGTCAGGTCACGACGAAGCCAATCCTCGACGCATTGTGACCGGCAGGCTCCCAGTAGCTATTCCGATCAGGTTTTCCTGAATTATTCGACCCGGATCCAAAATTTCACCACTTTTGGCGATTTCTCGATTTCGGCGATTCCCCCTAGTATAATGCCTTCAGAAGCCCGTAAAAATTCGTTAGGTCACGACGAAGCCAATCCTCGACGCATTGTGACCGGCAGGCTCCCAGTAGCTATTCCGATCAGGTTTTCCTGAATTATTCGACCCGGATCAAAAATTTCACCACTTTTGGCGATTTCTCGATTTCGGCGATTTCCACTAGTATAATGCCTTCAGAAGCCCGTAAAAATTCGTCAGGTCACGACGAAGCCAATCCTCGACGCATTGTGACCGGCAGGCTCCCAGTAGCTATTCTGATCAGGTTTTCCTGAATTATTTGACCCGGATCCAAAATTTCACCACTTTTGGCGATTTCTCGATTTCGGCGATTTCCCCTAGTATAATGCCTTCAGAAGCCCGTAAAAATTCGTCAGGTCACGACGAAGCCAATCCTCGACGCATTTTGACCGGCAGGCTCCCAGTAGCTATTCCGATCAGGTTTTCCTGAATTATTCGACCCGGATCCAAAATTTCACCACTTTTGGCGATTTCTCGATTTCGGCGATTTCCCCTAGTATAATGCCTTCAGAAGCCCGTAAAAATTCGTCAGGTCACGACGAAGCCAATCCTCGACGCATTGTGACCGGCAGGCTCCCAGTAGCTATTCCGATCAGGTTTTCCTGAATTATTCGACCCGGATCAAAAATTTCACCACTTTTGGCGATTTCTCGATTTCGGCGATTTCCCCTAGTATAATGCCTTCAGAAGCCCGTAAAAATTCGTCAGGTCACGACGAAGCCAATCCTCGACGCATTGTGACCGGCAGGCTCCCAGTAGCTATTCCGATCAGGTTTTCCTGAATTATTCGACCCGGATCCAAAATTTCACCACTTTTGGCGATTTCTCGATTTCGGCGATTTCCCCTAGTATAATGCCTTCAGAAGCCCGTAAAAATTCGTCAGGTCACGACGAAGCCAATCCTCGACGCATTGTGACCGGCAGGCTCCCAGTAGCTATTCCGATCAGGTTTTCCTGAATTATTCGACCCGGATCCAAAATTTCACCACTTTTGGCGATTTCTCGATTTCGGCGATTTCCCCTAGTATAATGCCTTCAGAAGCCCGTAAAAATTCGTCAGGTCAGGACGAAGCCAATCCTCGACGCATTGTGACCGGCAGGCTTCCAGTAGCTATTCCTATCAGGTTTTCCTGAATTATTCGACCCGGATCCAAAATTTCACCACTTTTGGCGATTTCTCGATTTCGGCGATTTCCCCTAGTATAATGCCTTCAGAAGCCCGTAAAAATTCGTCAGGTCACGACGAAGCCAATCCTCGACGCATTGTGACCGGCAGGCTCCCAGTAGCTATTCCGATCAGGTTTTCCTGAATTATTCGACCCGGATCCAAAATTTCACCACTTTTGGCGATTTCTCGATTTCGGCGATTTCCCCTAGTATAATGCCTTCAGAAGCCCGTAAAAATTCGTCAGGTCACGACGAAGCCAATCCTCGACGCATTGTGACCGGCAGGCTCCCAGTAGCTATTCCGATCAGGTTTTCCTGAATTATTCGACCCGGATCAAAAATTTCACCACTTTTGGCGATTTCTCGATTTCGGCGATTTCCCCTAGTATAATGCCTTCAGAAGCCCGTAAAAATTCGTCAGGTCACGACGAAGCCAATCCTCGACGCATTGTGACCGGCAGGCTCCCAGTAGCTATTCCGATCAGGTTTTCCTGAATTATTCGACCCGGATCCAAAATTTCACCACTTTTGGCGATTTCTCGATTTCGGCGATTTCCCCTAGTATAATGCCTTCAGAAGCCCGTAAAAATTCGTCAGGTCACGACGAAGCCAATCCTCGACGCATTGTGACCGGCAGGCTCCCAGTAGCTATTCCGATCAGGTTTTCCTGAATTATTCGACCCGGATCCAAAATTTCACCACTTTTGGCGATTTCTCGATTTCGGCGATTTCCCCTAGTATAATGCCTTCAGAAGCCCGTAAAAATTCGTCAGGTCAGGACGAAGCCAATCCTCGACGCATTGTGACCGGCAGGCTTCCAGTAGCTATTCCTATCAGGTTTTCCTGAATTATTCGACCCGGATCCAAAATTTCACCACTTTTGGCGATTTCTCGATTTCGGCGATTTCCCCTAGTATAATGCCTTCAGAAGCCCGTAAAAATTCGTCAGGTCACGACGAAGCCAATCCTCGACGCATTGTGACCGGCAGGCTCCCAGTAGCTATTCCGATCAGGTTTTCCTGAATTATTCGACCCGGATCCAAAATTTCACCACTTTTGGCGATTTCTCGATTTCGGCGATTTCCCCTAGTATAATGCCTTCAGAAGCCCGTAAAAATTCGTCAGGTCACGACGAAGCCAATCCTCGACGCATTGTGACCGGCAGGCTCCCAGTAGCTATTCCGATCAGGTTTTCCTGAATTATTCAACCCGGATCCAAAATTTCACCACTTTTGGCGATTTCTCGATTTCGGCGATTTCCCCTAGTATAATGCCTTCAGAAGCCCGTAAAAATTCGTCAGGTCACGACGAAGCCAATCCTCGACGCATTGTGACCGGCAGGCTCCCAGTAGCTATTCCGATCAGGTTTTCCTGAATTATTCGACCCGGATCCAAAATTTCACCACTTTTGGCGATTTCTCGATTTCGGCGATTTCCCCTAGTATAATGCCTTCAGAAGCCCGTAAAAATTCGTCAGGTCACGACGAAGCCAATCCTCGACGCATTGTGACCGGCAGGCTCCCAGTAGCTATTCCGATCAGGTTTTCCTGAATTATTCGACCCGGATCCAAAATTTCACCACTTTTGGCGATTTCTCGATTTCGGCGATTTCCCCTAGTATAATGCCTTCAGAAGCCCGTAAAAATTCGTCAGGTCAGGACGAAGCCAATCCTCGACGCATTGTGACCGGCAGGCTCCCAGTAGCTATTCCTATCAGGTTTTCCTGAATTATTCGACCCGGATCCAAAATTTCACCACTTTTGGCGATTTCTCGATTTCGGCGATTTCCCCTAGTATAATGCCTTCAGAAGCCCGTAAAAATTCGTCAGGTCACGACGAAGCCAATCCTCGACGCATTGTGACCGGCAGGCTCCCAGTAGCTATTCCGATCAGGTTTTCCTGAATTATTCGACCCGGATCCAAAATTTCACCACTTTTGGCGATTTCTCGATTTCGGCGATTTCCCCTAGTATAATGCCTTCAGAAGCCCGTAAAAATTCGTCAGGTCACGACGAAGCCAATCCTCGACGCATTGTGACCGGCAGGCTCCCAGTAGCTATTCCGATCAGGTTTTCCTGAATTATTCGACCCGGATCCAAAATTTCACCACTTTTGGCGATTTCTCGATTTCGGCGATTTCCCCTAGTATAATGCCTTCAGAAGCCCGTAAAAATTCGTCAGGTCACGACGAAGCCAATCCTCGACGCATTGTGACCGGCAGGCTCCCAGTAGCTATTCCGATCAGGTTTTCCTGAATTATTCGACCCGGATCCAAAATTTCACCACTTTTGGCGATTTCTCGATTTCGGCGATTTCCCCTAGTATAATGCCTTCAGAAGCCCGTAAAAATTCGTCAGGTCACGACGAAGCCAATCCTCGACGCATTGTGACCGGCAGGCTCCCAGTAGCTATTCCGATCAGGTTTTCCTGAATTATTCGACCCGGATCAAAAATTTCACCACTTTTGGCGATTTCTCGATTTCGGCGATTTCCCCTAGTATAATGCCTTCAGAAGCCCGTAAAAATTCGTCAGGTCACGACGAAGCCAATCCTCGACGCATTGTGACCGGCAGGCTCCCAGTAGCTATTCCGATCAGGTTTTCCTGAATTATTCGACCCGGATCCAAAATTTCACCACTTTTGGCGATTTCTCGATTTCGGCGATTTCCCCTAGTATAATGCCTTCAGAAGCCCGTAAAAATTCGTCAGGTCACGACGAAGCCAATCCTCGACGCATTGTGACCGGCAGGCTCCCAGTAGCTATTCCGATCAGGTTTTCCTGAATTATTCGACCCGGATCCAAAATTTCACCACTTTTGGCGATTTCTCGATTTCGGCGATTTCCCCTAGTATAATGCCTTCAGAAGCCCGTAAAAATTCGTCAGGTCACGACGAAGCCAATCCTCGACGCATTGTGACCGGCAGGCTCCCAGTAGCTATTCCGATCAGGTTTTCCTGAATTATTCGACCCGGATCCAAAATTTCACCACTTTTGGCGATTTCTCGATTTCGGCGATTTCCCCTAGTATAATGCCTTCAGAAGCCCGTAAAAATTCGTCAGGTCACGACGAAGCCAATCCTCGACGCATTGTGACCGCAGGCTTCCAGTAGAGCTATTCCTATCAGGTTTTCCTGAATTATTCGACCCGGATCCAAATTTCACCACTTTTGGCGATTTCTCGATTTCGGCGATTTCCCCCAGTATAATGCCTTCAGAAGCCCGTAAAAATTCGTCAGGTCACGACGAAGCCAATCCTCGAC